>OMLB01064003.1:3791-14872 GCA_900302555.1 Myripristis jacobus | reverse complement strand
TCACTGGAACTAAGGGGCCGAGGCCAACCCCAGAAAAACCAGCCCATAGCATTATCCCTCCTCCACCAAACTTAACAGTCGGCACAATGCAGTCAGGCAGGGAATGTTCTCCTGGCGTTCACCAAACCCAGACTCGTCCATCAGACCTCCAGATAGAGAAGCCTGATTGGTCGCGCCACAGAACACGTTTCCTCCACTCCAGAGTCCAGTGGCGGCGTGCTTTACACCGCATCATCCGATGCTTGGCGTTGTGCTTGGTGATATAAGGTTTGCGTGCGGCTGCTCAGGCATGGAAACCCATGCCATGAAGCTCCCGGCGCTCAGTTTTTGTGCTGATGTTAATGACAGAGGAGGTTTGGAGCTCTGCAGTTACTGAGGCAGCAGAGTGTCGGACACTTTTACGCACTATGTACATCAGTGCTCAATGACCCCGCTCTGTAACTTTACTTGGTCTGTGGCTCCTAAACGCCTCCATTTTGCAATAATCCCACTTACTGATGGTGGAATATCTAGGAGAGAAGAAATTTCACCAACTGACTTGTTGCAGCGGTAGCATCCTATTACATTACTATTACAGCACCAGGCTGGAATTCAGTGAGCTCTGCAGGGCTTAGTGCTGGATTTTACGGGACTGAATGAAACACCGGAATTTAATGATTAAGAGGTCTGGCCCATTAACTTTGTCCATATAGTCTATTATAGGTGATTGACAATGACTGGACCATATCAAAACCTATTTTATGACAAAACTAAAGCTGATTTCCTTTGCTTCCCACAGGTGACATCAATAGGAATTCAGATCTGTTATCATTTGTCAGTAGAATCCCACTAGTTAATTGACTGCTCTAGTTTCCTTTATATTATTGCATGCATATTTCATCTGTCAGCATTGTTTTCACATAAATAGATCAGCTACTGTACTGGGTTCATGTTGAAAGACACAGCTGCTATTTTCAGGTATTGCATTTTTACTGTAATGCCAACAATGTCACTAAGCTGAGAAAATGACTGTTTCCATGTAAAAACGAGGCACATTGTCTCAGAAATGTCCTCTGTTTCATCCACTGGCCTACAGGTTAGTCTTCTGCATGCTCTATCAAAAGCACAAATCAAAAAGGTCAGCAGGGGAGCCACAGTCAGGTCTGGACATGCTGGATCCACTCCATCAGCACACTAATCTCTGAGAAGGCCAGGAGTGACCTGACAGCACAATTGCTCGGGATAATTCCCAATGTTACACTATATCAGCAGATAACTGTGCGAGCGTGTGGGTGTCTGGAGGGTGGCACATCATCCGCAGTAACAGTATCGACAGACTTGCTTATTGGGATCACTTGAAATCAATCCACTGAATGAGTTTCATTTCAGATACTCTAAAGGCAATCATGGTAGTTGTTTGTGATGTAACACATATTGTGACCCTGTGCCTTTTTCTCAAGCTAGCTTTGACCATGGATGTGAACTGCATTATATAATATCACACTGAAATAACAATTCTGTCTCTTTTCTTCACGTGGAGAAAGATAACGCAACTGATATATAGAACATGAGACAGAGGAGCTCAATGAACACATCTGCGCTGTGGAAAAGGTCATACTTGTTAAAGGGAAAGTTCATCCATTTTGAAAAGTTTGATATTATTTCCCTTTCCCTTCCCCTCTAGCTGTTCTGTAGGACAGTAGCGGTGCTATCTTCCTCTCATTGTTACTGAGTGCTGGATACTGGCTGGATGCCCCAAATGCTAACTGTTAGCCTCCTGCCACTGAGCTGGACTTCCCCCCAGCTAACATTCTTCAAAATAACCACCTTAATCCACTCAAGAGGTTAACATCACTTTACAAGTGTCGCTTTCCCAAACAAAAATGTACATATGATGACCAAGTGCACAGGGGTCATATGGGCTTGCTCAAATTACTTTAAACATTATTTTTCTGTTCTCAACCACCAGAAAGATCCGGCAAATCCAGATTAAAACATAGCTAGCAAGTAATGTTCTGGCTGACTTCTTCTTTTCTTCCGCTCACCTCTATCACATGTTTCACGTACCTCTCAGTCTCCTGCCACACACCGTTGTAACTACAGACCAGCACACAGAGCTAGACCACACAAAAAATAGTTGTGGATTTTTTTCTAAGACAATATGGGTTGTATATTTAAGACTGTAAGGCAGTCATTTTTAAGAATGTTAGCTGGGGGGAAGTCCAGCTCAGTGGCAGGAGGCTAACAGTTAGCATTTGGAGCATCCAGCCAGTATCCAGCACTCAGTAACAATGAGAGGAAGATAACACCAATACACAGGCTACACATAAGTTAAATATAATAATATCACATTTTGCTGAATCAGTCAACTACCCCTTTAAACACAAACATGAGACTTATTTTGCCGTATCCTACATGACAAAATGGAATGCCAGACAATGAGATGACTTTTTGCCCAGGAACTGTCAGAATCCAAATATGACCCTCAAATCAAATGTTCCTGTAAAATCCACCCGGAGAGTGAGCAGGTTCAACTTTAGTCATGCTTAACAGATCCATTACTTGATGAAAAGGAAGAGTTAGCAGGTTGGAGGATGACTTCCTGCTCCAATACCAGATCTTGTCCACTTGGGTTGCAATCTGAATGAAAGGCAAATTAGGTGGTGTCTGATTTTCAAGCCTTGTTAGAGACCGTTTGCCTCAAAGTCTGTCAAGAGCCGCTGTAATTGCCATGGACGGTTACAGCTGAACAGGGATTGGGCCTGACTTACTGGCTGTGCTCAGAGGCCACACAGTGTGTATTTTGTATTGCTAATACACATGTGAAATATAGAATAAATATAGGATTTCTTGCCAGTCACTACATTGCACTACACTACACGTCATTTCATTGGGCAAATAAGGCAAATCAATAACATCTGAATTAATTAGCGGAAATGGGTTGTTCTCTTTTGCACACCCATTTTGTAATTTTATGCTTTTAAAATGGGAGTAATTTTTCACATAAAATTTTTGCCAAGTGAGGCTTTAATAGCAGTAAGGCTTTAATTATCATTTAAACTTTGTGCAATTGATAGTCTTCTTTCAGACAGCTTTGTTAACAGAGGAGTTTGTCAGCAGCACATGGTTACATCTACTGTACTGAGCCTCATGAAGGATGCTTTGCTGATAATTTGCCTAATAATGTCAGACCATGTTATGCCGTAATTATTCTTGACATTCAAATAATTGCGGCCAGTTCTTTGAATGATATTTTATGTATTCAGGATGAGCAGAAAGAAGAATCATGTTCTACATGACAGACTTATTCAGTTGACTGAATATGATCCTGCCATTTTATCATATTTAAGGGACTTTGCCTCAATTACATCATAAGCAATAATTATCAAAGATGGAGCTGGAAATAAGGTCACATAAATGTGGAGGCAGAGGCCTTGATTTTCCACTTCATAATCCTTTTCTCTGAGTCTGCACAAGCAACTTTTGTATTTTTGTGTTTTCATCATTACACTGATGCAAAAGCTGTTTTTTCGGGGTTTTTTTTTTTTTGGTTGTTATGCCATTCATCACCAAGGCAACACTACCGGGCCACAATTTTTCGCTGCCATTGAACATGTCTTTGTGCAAAATAGATGGATGAGAAAATAAGTTCATGAACTGACCTTTGACTTTACCTGAAGAAGTTTTCAGAGCCACACAGAAAGTCAGAAAAAGGGAATAGTACAGATGACATAAGAGCATCATTTGTCAATATATTTCCATGAGGGAAACATTGAAAGATACTGGGTCAATCTTCTTTGGTAAATAAAGCCTCCATGCCAAATGACTTCATGTCCTCACGTTTCACAGTTTGTGTTATTATTCACCATCTTGATATTGTGTCATGCCGTGTTTCATGATGTGAACTCATGCTTCAGTGCCATTAGGCTTATTCCAAACTTTGATATGGTGAGCATTTACCCCTGCCTCTAAAAAGCCTTTATAATATCCTGCTCATTGGTATGAACGGGATTCTAAGCCCCATGTCATGCTGCTGCAAGACATTGACAGCTTTTGGGAGAGTTCCCCGTTTGATAAATTGAACAATTATGCCTTATTACGGCACTTCATTCAAAATGATTGAGAGGGTTTCAGACAGGCAAAAACCAATTGTTTCTATTTAGGAATTCAGCCACTGCATGACTGCTTCTCTGCCTGTCCTGTCTTCCCACAGGAGTTATCTGTCAGTACCACTGCTCAGCTCTGCCTCCGTGTCAGCAGCAGAGGGAAGCTTGTATGACAAAGAAGCTGCTTGGTAAGACAGCAGTCAGCACGGCAGTCACACGGCGAGAGGCACACGACCAGCACACGTTAACCCTGGAAACCCAGCAGCCTGACAGAAAATTTAAAATAAATGCTATTTTTAATTTTGGGTGTAAATTATATAGTAATTTTCTTTCAGTTTAATGTTAAATATAGATTTTTTAAATATAATTTAGCTACTTTACTGGTAATATTTTTTAAATTAATTACTAATCATTTTTTATTTTCAGAAAGATGTAAAATTATTATTATTATTATTATTATTATTGTTGTTGTTGTTGTTGTTGTTGTTGTTATTATTATTATTATCATTACTCGTATTAGAATTGGTACTTTTCTGGTCACTTTCTGCCAATTATTTTGTTTTATTTTGTTTTCCCCCAAGCATTAAAAAATATGCCAATCAGGGCATCACTGATCTGACCTGTAAACATATAATTTATACATATAAATATAGTACTCTTGGAAATTTAGAAAACAATTTTGACAATGCAATGTTGATTTTTTTCCCCCTAATGTTCCTCAGTTTTACTTGCAACACTAGAAACTTTCTTCCTTCCTACTCTTTTTTTCTTTTTGTTTCTGTAAATGCATTTCAAGTTTTCTTTATTGTTTTACTTTTGCAATTATTTCTCCATTAAGACAGCTTTGTGACCATGAAACAGTGTATTAGGAATAGTTTCAAGCAAGAGAGAGAGAGAGAGAGAGAGAGAGAGAGAGAGAGAAACAAAAAACAAAAGCAAGTGATAAAAGTAAGGTATGCTGTGTTCCCACATTGCTGGCAGCATCTGTTTGTGTACACTTCCCTATTCTGTTTGTTCATAGTAAATGAGTGCGAGTTGACAGAAAGCCTGTTCATTTCATGTGTGGCCTCAACGCCGCCCTCAAGCATGCTTTTCATGCATTGGTATACCACAGACAAGTCCTAGCAAACACCCACACATGCACTAAAGTAATGGGGTTGGAGTCATTTGGTTACAATACAATACCATTAAAAAAAGGTCATTAGTGATCGGTTAATCAAAAACAAATGCATGTGGATAACAAGACTACAGCACGATGACCACTTCACATAATGCGCCATAATGTGCAACAGATAACACAGTGCCCAAAACATTTCATTGTCAGCTGTTGTTTGATGTAAAACAGTTACGATGGAGACTTGAGGGTCATAATGTGAAATTAAAGACTCAAACAATATTGAATCATTTCACACATTGAAGAGTGTTTCTGCTTTAAAACTAAACCAGCTGTTGACTAGACTGCAGGCCTAGAGCTCAGGGTTGCTGTGAAGAGGAGGGACACCACATCACACTGTTTTGGTCATGTGAACTTTGCCGTCAGGACACACTGTATTAGCACAACAGCTGCTGAACATTTGTTGACCTTTTTGAAATCCTCTCAGATAAAATTAGCCACCTATGGCGTGATGCAAAACCCTCTTAAACTCAGTATTTTGTGTTGTTCTAGGTGAAGCCCATCGCCCGTCCTCTCATGAGAGCTGCATTAGGCACAGCCCGCTGCACTACAAAGGTCAGGGGACGCAAGCTTGAGTTTTGGACACACACCACAAACTAGACGGACGGCAGGATATCTGTGTGACAACATGGCCCGCTTGACTTTAAGAGTTTGTGTTTGCCTCTGTTTTTGTGTCTGTGCTGCGTGGCTCAATAGGAGTCAGAAGTCAGACATAGCGTTGTTGCCCTTTGATGATGACCTTTGTCCAAATATGGAATTCTGGATATAATACACTTTCTCAATCCGCAAGATTTGCACAAAGTCATCCTGTCAGTGTTTAAAACTTAAACATTTTCATCCACATGTTTCTGTCTTAACCCTCCTGTTACCTTCAAATTTACTAACATTTTTTATCAGTTGGGGTCAAATTGATCCCAGTAATTTAAACCCCCAATTAACCCCCTTTTACACATCAAAGTTCTTCTCAGAATCATGTTTTTCCCTCCCAAAGGAACTGGAGCGGACTCTCGCACTGCTACAGGTGTGTTATGTTACTACAGGTGTGTTGTTACTACAGGTGAGGGCCCTACAGCAGAGGGAAGTGTTTTGATGATTATAAATGGCATGTTATAGTTCCTCAGTGTCCAAAACAACACAAATGTGTGTACAATGTTGATATTTCTGATATATTTTGTACAGCTAAAACAGCCGGGACTCAAACTGAATATAGTAGTACTTTTTGGTTTGTCATTGCCAATTTATGTGGTTTTCCTATGATGCTGCCATCTTTTCCTGGACAAACAGAGGAATGCTACCTCAGGGGAAATGCCACTCTCTTTTAATACTGACACCAAGATGCAAAGGTGTGATCTAACTTGACAGCCGAGACAACAACAGAAACTCACAGGTGCATCTCTTCAGACCTAAGGGGTTGGCTCCCTGTACTCCACCTGGGTCTTTATGCTCAGGGAGTCTTACACTTCAACTCCCCCTGACATTCCTCTCAGTGGCACACATGGCACCTGAGCTATAGAGTGGTGAGGTGAACTATTTTTGTCTTATGAGGGCATTTGAGAGCATGGGGCTGCATTTTCATTTCACTGTATCCATCTCGGTCATATGCCACTTACAGACCTCACCTCATCCCGCACTTGATTACATGTGACACATTATAGAGCATCGATTTGATTTGCCTGTCGCCCATGATCAGTGGGGTGAGAAACCCAAGGTTAGGATAACTCCAGTCTGCTCTATGAACAGTGTGAGCAACTGAAGCCAGAGCCCCGAGTCGGGCTGCATTTCCGTTTGCAGGTCTAAGATAAATGGATGGCAAAGCAACATGTCAAAACCTCTGTCCTTTAAGGCTCATTAAACCCTGCTGGTGCATGGCCACCTGCTAGCGAAACAGACAGACACCCAGACAGCCAGGGAGGGAGACAGTGAGGCAGGGGGGCAGCAGGTAGACAGACAAGTAAGCACGGAAGCGGACAGAAACACGGTACAGCAGGCTTCTGACAGAGAACATTAACATGTCCCTGCTCTTCATGCTGCCTACACGCCTGATTAATGAGGACAGACCTGCTGGATGGAAGAATGAGGGGGTGAAGAGAGACAGAGGGGATAAACAGACAAAAAGAGGAAGACTGAAAGAGAGGCAGGGATATTAAGCAAAAGAGGCAAGTGAGAGAGAGCAAGGTGAAGACAGGACTTGAGAGAAACAAGACAGAAAATCAATGTCACAGCTTCAAGATCAAGATCAAGATCAAGATCACTTTATTTGTCCCTGGGGAAATTTGTCTTGGACATTAAGACTGCCACATAAAATATACATACAAGAGTGTGCTCAGTAGAGTGAAGATCTTTCCTTCTCTGGTGCTCGGACATAGGCGAAAAACCAGCTGAGGAGTTAGCACTCAATTTTGGTATAAAACAGGTTTTTTAAAGGTTTTGAATCACCACAACTACAAGAGGTCCTTGATTATAGAGTCATAACTGTCCTCTGAAAATGTGCATTCAAGTGCATAGGAGATTCAGTGACAGAGGGATGAAATAGCTTTTATCTCTATGCAGACATCTTTTCCTGCATTAAATTGACACCCTGTAGTGTCTACCTGATGGAAGCATTTCATACTCTAAATACAGGACAAGGAAGGGGTCAGCAATCATTTTCCTGGCCTGGTTAACTAGAGTCTTCTCAAAGAGCATTTGGAGGGAGGGATGCTCCCTCACAACCATCAGTTTCATTGCTGTGTGACCAGTTTGTTTATTTGAAACTTTAACTTAACTGATATATTACCAAACCAAGCTTAGACACAAGGATCTCCCACCCAAAGGTTTCCCTATTTTTAAGCTTACGTATTTTATACCATAGATGAGGCCTCCTCATTGAGCTATCAGCACAGAAAGATTCATTACAGCGACTGAGCTGATTTGTGCCAGAGGGCCCACGTGAGAAACATTTCGTTACCCTGATAAAACAGCTTTCAGTTTGTGATTACAAAACACAACAGCTCTGCTTCGTGTAGCCTACATGCCAGTCACAGTGATTAAGTGTCCACATAATTAAATGTCAACTTGTGACATGATTTCATTTTTTGAAAACAGTGTCCTATTGAAAAAATAAACTTACCATAATTACATCGAGTATAAAAAGATATATCTAGACTACTGACATACACTGTTATAATTCTTATTTAAATGATGACACATTACATATAACTATGTTTCTCTCATTAACAGTTAAAGACAGTGTAACTGCTGGCGGCTGTATCATCCTCTGAAGTGTTGTCAGAATTCCTCAGAGGCCGGATGTAAGGTTGACTAAAAAACCATTACCCATGTATGGACTTCTGGATCCAACAAATTTACTCTATGGAAAAAAGATTATTTTGAAGAAACAGACCCTTTTCATGGCAGCCATTGTAACTATTTTGAATAGTAGGGTAAACACTGGTGTTAGTGACATTAATGAAGGTTCTGTTTGGTTTAGGTCGAACAGAGGTCAGGGTCCTGGTGTTGTGCATGCTGGTTCATTGGAAAGGCTCTGCTACACTTAACTTCTGAGGTCTACTGTTAATTCTGGGAAAGGAAATTATCGTAATTCCAAACTTCCCATTTAACAACAATGATAGGCAGTGGTACAGTTGCCACTTGTGCAGCCAGTACAGCTGCAACCGGGCCCAAAGCTCCAAAGGCACCATCGGCCATCCAAGGAATCTGTGTTGGCTCCCCAACCCCAAGGATGGGCCTCCGACTAAGTATAACAGTCACTGAGACATTTATAATAGGAAGCATTCACCCACATCAACCACACAAATCTACAGGCTGCACAGTATATACTCTGTTAATGCCTGGGGATGCTTGCATTAATCACATATTTGTTGTCAGTGTCAACTGATATGAATGAATTTGAGTTGTTGAGTATTCAGTGTTAAAGCTGTAGTCTTTATGAGGGAGACTTGTTCAGTTTAGAGATCAGAGGACTGTGCTGACAGTTGAACTCCGCTACCCAGAAATCCTATCACTTGATGTCAGTGAGCTGTTTTGTACTGTCAGGAAAATGTTTTGTACTTTCCTGTAGAATTCTGAGGAAGACTTCCTGACAAAAGCATGTCAACTGTTTGGGAGAGGACAGGGACATGATTTCTGTTATAACATCCTTTTGTTATTCACATTAAATATCATCTGCAGTGTTAGTTTAAAGGCACAACCCTTGATTTTGAGGCAAATGAGGCAGGAAAGAGCAAAGACATCCAACGGGGGTGCTTGTTCACAAGTTCAAAACCAAAACAACGGTTTTGTACTGCTTGCCTCAAACACAGGGACAGTCTGAACAAAAATCAAGGTGGGTGCCTTTGAAAAGTGACAAGAATGTTGTGAAGACTGTGCAAATGGCTGCAGAGCTGTAGATGAAATTTGTCATGGTGATCAGCAGCGAACACCTCCACCTCCAGGGTACAGCGCTCATTAAATCCTCCATAAAGGTGCAATGTAGTGTAATGTCAAGCCTGCCAGTGAAGCTCTCCAGCTGAGGACAATGGTGGTGAGGTTGGGTGGGGAGGGGGAAGGGGGGTCTGGAGCTGGAGCAGCTGGATGGGGTTGTCAGCTCAAGCCAATCAGTTTCAGCCAAAGTACATGGCATGGCAACAGAAAACTCTGGCAAACCCCTGCAAACCTAATGTCTGTCTACTGCCTGTGGCAGAAAAATATGCATGTAGACTACCTGCCTGCCTCTCTTGTTCATAAAAGAAAGTGCACTTATCCTTCAAACCTGGACTGAGATGAAATACTGTGGTTGATGTGTCCAGCCTTACTTCTCTAACACAGTGTGTGAAAAGGAACCTGAAAAGCCTGGATTTCCGCTGCACTGCCATTCCTTGCCATGAAGCATTACGTAGCAAGCATTCATTTCTTTAAAAAAAGCCTTGAAGAGAAATTATGACACTTACATTTCCAGTGACAGGCAAGGTGTACACACTGCGATACCCAGTTCACCTGTTTGCTCTCTCAGTCCCACTAATGCGTACACATTAACAGGCGTTTGCCATTTTCCCAGCGGATGAGCTGTCAGCCTCCTTAACCCCTGCTTGAGAAGAGGTGGATTTATCACAATAGCATATGACAGAATGAAATGTTAATGGATGGCGCATCATGCACGGGGGGGTTGTTGGGGCTATGACCAGCCTCTTGCTGCTCCCTCATCAGCTGGAGCTGTCAAGGTTGAAGTGGCAGTGACGATAGCAATGTGCCTGCTGACTTTATTGCTATCACGATGGCTTTCCTCAGGATATTATGAAAATTAGGCCCTCAGTAATAAATAGAATCATTTCATTGTTTATGTACTGATGGGTAAACTTAAACATCTCAGTGCCATTCCCTCAGGGACCTCTTCATGATGAAGTACAAGATTTGACAAACATTAGCTGAATGCCGTCATTTTTCTGTATATTGTTCTTGATAAACTTGCTTTTTGTTTGCAGAAGGAAGCTTAATAAATGGAATATTGCACTTTGTTGCTGCACAAAGGCTCATTAACCAAGGAAATGACTGACTGTGTTTGGAGAGGATGAACTGAGCCAAATTTGAGGCAGCATCTGGGGTAAAATGGAATTTATTGGATTTACATGACATCTCTAAATGCATTGGGATTTGAGTGGAGCCACTGAGGACCAGGGGTTTTGGAAAAAGAGAACACAAGCAGATGTGTCCAGTTCTGATTCCAGGAGCATTATTGGATACTGAATTGTATGTGAGCTGGAAACTGCACTCCTGTATAGACCAAATTGGAATGTATGTTCACACACATATAAGTTCTGTGGCTTGGGGTAAATGGGGGCGGGTAA
>OMLB01063996.1:22947-35318 GCA_900302555.1 Myripristis jacobus | reverse complement strand
AGGCTCACGGGGGGGGGCGACGTATGAATCTTTCAGCACCTTAATAAGCTGTGTCTAGACGTCTGTGCCATCCCTCCAATTACCACCGTTTGATAAACCAACTCTCAGTACATGGAAAAAAACAAAGCTTTTGATCATATCAATGAGGCTTAAAAGGGAAGACAACAATACAAGTATGGACAGTAAATAGAGAAGCTTGTGTTTGGGTGGCAGATGTTATTCAAAAACAACCCATTTGAAGTCACAGTTTTCTCTGAACAGGTCTGCAGTTACAAAGGGGAATTATTCCCATCCTAAACACATTTACACTGGCTTTCATGAAATATGTATTTAACCATTTTCATATGGCACTTGACGTTATTTGAACTGCGCTGCGCACGATGAATCAGCCTTAAGGTCGATCGTGTTTTCCTGTGTTTCTCTTATCCTCTGACTCACTCCCACCTCATCCTTTGTTGTTAGGCAATAATCATTAAAGCCTTCTTTAACACTTCAAGTCACCTTCCTCGAAGACACAGAGAAATCGCTTGGACTGAGACTCCGAGGTGGCCTCCACGGACCCTTCAGGGTTTACTGAGGATGTGTGTGATAGGTTTTCTGCTTTGATCCACGCAGAGCTCTGGGATGTTACACGCCAGCTAGGAAAAGGGTGGCGTCACGGTATCTGTGTTCTGCGAGATTCCGCCAGCAGTCTTCCGGCTTGGACCAGCGGAATTGCATGGGGATTGGTGACAGCCAGGTTCCACTTCAAAATGCTTTGGTTTCATATGTGTGTTTTCCCACAACATCACCACTCAAGACTGCGGAGCGTCCATCAGGATGTGATATAGTCTCAGAGGAAGAAAGGTCTGAAACTTTCATTGGCCAGCCTGTCACAACATCTTGTTTTTTTCCCCTCCCTTATTATTCATCTTTTATAGTGTCTCCAACTCTGTGACAGCATCAGTGCTTGTGGAGTAATTGAGTGTTGCTGTTTTGGTTTTGCGATTTACAAGGTGGCTATTAACACTTATTTCTCGTAAGCCTACCTCTATTAAAAGAAAATCCCTGACAAATGAGATGTAAGTTCTTTTCAGACTAAACGAAAATATAATTTCTTCTCATGAAAGAGAAGTTACACCTTGTAATACGGTGAACTTTGACAGGTACTTCAAACCTTCAGTTAGTTTTCTCTTGATCTGATGTCCTGCAGTTTATGCGCTTCAAACTCGTATCAGTGCAACAGATAAGAACAGCAAGATGTCCCCACTTCTGCTGCAAGATACTGCCAGTGTTATCATAACTTCAACAGATGAGTTAGAGGCTGAACACTGTGTTTTGACTTTAAACTGGAGGCCTGGGGTCAAAACAATGTCCAAACCTTGACGTCCACAGGAACAATCCTTCCGATGGAACTGGGGGAGGGGGGGATTACCGGTGCGACGGCTGATACGCACTGAAAGATGGTAATCATTAACCACTTTGAATAAGACGTCAGATTCAAGAGGTCAGGACTGCATCAATAATATGGTAGACCGCACGCACAGGAGCCTGTACGTGACTTTTACTGGGGCAGGCAGATCATATGGAATAGATAGATGTGAGCCCCGAATCCCATTTATTAGGCTATTTCACCTTGCATGCCACATCAATGAGAGTCAGAGTGGAAACAGTCTCCTTGTAGACTCAACAAACTGGAGTTGTCTCTGAGAGAAAGAGAGAGAGGGAGAGAGAGAGGGAGAGAGAGAGAGAGAGAATGTGCGTGGTGTGTGGATCGGTATACACTGATTTCTATGTCCAGCATGCGTGTGAGGCTTGACCGGGCTCCCCTCTCTTCTCTCCAGGGGAGGTGTTGTGAAAAACTCGATGGACGTCTCTCCTCCCAGCATCTGGCTGTTAG
The DNA here is from genome assembly GCA_900302555.1 of Myripristis jacobus. Taxonomy (NCBI): domain Eukaryota; kingdom Metazoa; phylum Chordata; class Actinopteri; order Holocentriformes; family Holocentridae; genus Myripristis; species Myripristis jacobus. The sequence goes on along the minus strand of OMLB01063996.1, from coordinate 33,439 downwards.
AAGTGTCTGCGAACACATGGGCCCATTAGTTCCACCTCCGGCTGGACTCCTGCCTGATCCACGCTGATGTGATCTCACAGGGGCCCGGGCCAGCCCTCCCTGGGGACCCATAACCACCCAGGCACCAGAACAAATAGCTCAGCGCTTACTCACGCCTCTTTATGGCAGGTGATTCCTTGCCCTCTTTCCATAGCACGCTGAAACTTCAAAGTCTCACGCTCGCGCCGTTGCTCTCACCCTTTCGCGCTCTCGTCTCTAACCTGCCACGTAGCAGCCTCTCCCTCGTAGCCAAAATGAGGCACATACAGGGTGAGGTCACGGAGGTGGGTGGCTAGGTGTGCTTTGAAGCCAAGACAGGTCTTGAGCAATGAAATCTTATTAATTTACAGCAAGGAAAATTGACTGAAATGATTGATTCATTTTCTATTTCCGTCCTTTGTGTCCTAACCAAAAGTGCAATATAATGTGAAGGTAATCAGAATCTGTTGTTCAAAGCATTGCACATAAGGCATGTAAAGAATTCTGCATGGAAAGGGTTGCATTCCCCTGCGTAACACAAGACACGCTGCAGTGATCAAATATTAAACAAAAAGGAACTGGCTCAAGAAGCTCGAGGTTGATTAGTTTGTAATTCCTCTGTCCTGTCCAATCTGTTCATCAGCTCAGAGCATAAAGACGGAGCCCGTGTGCCACAGTGGCTCAGTCTGTCCATTCAACTGTTGAAAGATAGGACAGTAGGAGGCAGGGAGGAGGAAATGGATGGCAGAGGGAGAGATGCGTGAGGCGGTGGAGGTTATCCACCAGCTGAGGAAACACTGCGGCTGGCAGGCTGAAGGTTTTTGTGGTGAACATCGGCTCTGGGGCCAATGAAAATGTTTGGGTGGAGAAGACTTTGAAACATCCACACAGGAAATAAGAAGACTACTCTTCACTGACAGGAAATATACATCCTCTTGCACACACATTACACAGAGACAGTTAAAGGCAAATTCCCCCTGACACTGGGGGCAGGACTCAGATCTGCATGTGCTGTACTTCAAACATGAAAATTAAAGTCACAATGTCAGAATTTGGTGTTGAAATATTTACACATTACAGTGCGGTGTTTAATACTAGATACTGTAAAATGTACAATATCTGTGCCATACATGGGTTTGCAGGGGTTTCTCCTGTGAACAGCTGCCTGGGTTGACAGCTCCAGAGATGGGCAACACACTCCTGAATCTGACAAACTGTCCCCTCCCTCAGACGGCCCAGAGTGCTAAAACTACCCCTACAGCCCTGCCTAACACGGTGTGAGGCAGAGTTACTGATGGCTACTACAAACTGCAGCCTTCTTGGGCCTCTGTGGTCTCCCTATATCCTGCTACAACACCTACATTTTATGACTCATTTATGCTATTTTAATTGTCATGAAAGAATGTGTCTAGACCTTTCTTTGATAAAAACATGTCAGATTTTTGGTGGTTGGATTGCACGGGTATTGTCCCATATTTTAAAGTCATCCTCCAGTCATTTATTAAGGCCCTAAAAAGTCCCTAAAAATCTCTGTTCACCAATATCACATATTTAGAAGTTGTTTTTTTTCATGAAAAAACCTCTTTGTGACCCCTCTTTTAGATTTTAGAAGTGTGCAAACTCACCTCCACCTTTAGTAGAGGACTGTGAAAACACCTCTAGTGACAAACTTTATTTGGTTACAAGTCAGTATAGTCAAGGTCAGACATTTTACATAAGAAAAACACATTTTCAGCCAGGAAAGACAGTGGTTATTTTTAGGTTATAGACAGAAAATTTTAAATTTAGGTGAGTGAAGTAATCTAGACCTAAGTTGAGACAGCATTATTTATTTGGTAAGTTTATATTAGTCAGACTTTATTTTTTAGCCATTGTTTTTTCAGGGAATGCCTTTGACAGTGAATATAGGGATTTGAGATGATAGCCTAAAGTACTGGATGGAAATATATGCATAAACTATTTTTTTTAATTAATATTTTTGAGTGGAGGGGGACTTTAACTGGTCTTTGATGCCTAGCAGGTGATCTGGTGTACATACCACTGAAGGAAAAACAAGGCCAACCTTTGATTCGCTTTATAACAGATGGACCGTGATTTTCTTTTCCCTGTCCATCTCCTTTCAAATTATTCCACTCCCCCCCGGGACCATCTGACCCTTGCCATTATGGGCCTAGATCACCAATCATCCCCTTCCTTAATAGCTCTATCTCAGCCAAAGTCCCTGTACTACCTTCAACCTGCTATTAGTGGCCATCATTGCCACCAGAGAGAAGCACAAAATTTCATCTGTCAGATCCATATGTGTCAGACGTAGGACAATTTGCTATAGCAGGCAGGCATTACTGCTGATAGGATAAGAGAAATGCATTGCAGAGGAGTGTTAAAGTTCCTATGTGGTGCTCTTTTTCCCCCCTCTTTAGATCTACTTTAAAGACAGAGAGGAAGGCCAGAACTGGACACCAAACAAGGGAAAATGTGTCTCAGGGTAGAAGCCAGAAGACATCCAGGTCTGTTGAACCTTCACATATAATGGAGGTGAAACAAACAGAAACTGTGGACCTGGAGATGACATCACCGGTCAAGGCTCTGTTGCCAGATACTCAATGTAGGGAAGATCTTTTTTTTTCCCCAAAGCTTGGCAAGGGAAACATGTACACTCCAATCCCCTTTTATTGCTATTTACCTCTCTGCCAAACTTTGTCGAAAGCACATAGTTTCACAAGATGAATGTGAAACTGAAAAAAAGGACCCTACAGCACAGCCTCTATAATCAGCCCTCCCTCAGGTTTTAACTCTGCATAGTGTCTGTGTGCTTCTGGCTGGCTCCAACCCAAGGCTCTTTGTGCTGATTCTTTCCACCTACAAAGAATTTCTGCTGGGATGTATGCCGTGCTTTGGTGTTATATCTCATTAAGCAGCCAGAGAGGTACAGCAGCATCACAACAGATAGTTCAGGCGGTCTGACCCACAGCCGAACAGCACTCAGCCACCCCGCACTTTTCTAAATATGTACACAAGTGCACAGGAGAGAGCCAGTGAACCCAGAGGAGGCTGCGCTGGCGCTCACTGCAGCACCCGCAGATCATAAATCCACCATCGGACAGGCGGGCCGAGCCGGAACGTTTAGACACAGTGGGCCAGGTGATTTATGGATCGATGTAACCTCTGGAGTTTAAAAATAACGAGCAAATCTCGCCTGGGCTGGAATACCTCTGCACTGCACTGATACTGTAAAACCACTTGAAAGACGCTTCATCCACTCGACAGGAAGGTGCGAGTGTAGAAAAATTGGATGAGTTATGTGACAGAGAGGGTTATATTTTATAAGAGACCCCTGCCTTTAGGTTTTAATGAAACACTGAAATGGAGTCCGTGTAACGCGGGGAGCTTATAGTCTCTGTTAGCAGCTGGAAACAGAGGGAATTTAATGAGAAGCCGTTAATGGAAATATTATTGCAGCATACTGTTAACAGCCTCTTTCCTCACCGGTCAGGCCAAAACCATTTCCCTCTGACTTTCTCGGTACATGCTGTTTAGATCGACCACTAACATCACTCACTCCCGGCCGGAGCCTCCTCCAGCTACTCCACACAAGCAGCACCTGCAGGACACAGAGAAGTGCCAGTAACTCACGCTGCGGCAGATCCCACGTCAGGCCTTTCTGGGTCAGGGCCTTCCTGTAGGTTCAGGATTTACTCTGATGACAGGACCTGCTGCCTTACACTTAATGGAGTGCAAAGTTCCCTTCAATATTTCTACAGGTGTCAGGGATAAAGATAGCTGCAGCAAAGAGGTGTTCTTCTTTTAATAGAAAACCCTGTAAAATTTTCCATAGAGGCTACTGCTTAAAAACAAAATGCAAAGTGTAAAATTGTAGGAAAGTGACTGTTCCAATAAAGATACAATGTTAACAACTTGGCTTGCTTTATATTCCCTCTGTTGTACTCAGCCATTCTGTTTATCACTGCAAATTAGAGCTTTATTATCAGGTATTTTAATTATATTCTTGGAAAAGCCTGTTTTTATCACAGAGGAAAAAAAGAGAAAGCACAATACTCTGTGGGTGTTATAATAAATGTTAGTCTCACAGGGTGTGTGAAGACACTCCTCTCTCACAGCCCTGTCATCATTCCCCAGGGTAACACAATTTGTCTCAATTTGCCCCAGATATCATGCACTCTTTGATAGTAGAAACCCACAAATTCAACATAATAATGAGGGCGTGCAGACAGAGTGGTGTTATTCAACTAACACTCATTTCTGTAGCTCATATCTGAGGCATTCACTGTGGTAAGTGTTGTTGTGTTTAAAGGCGCTGAGGAACACTATAGCGCTGTTTCCCCAGCAGTATACCGCTGTCATCGTATCCATTCACAAGGCCTAGATGAGCAGCAAAACACTAATCATGTCATCACTGTTCTACATTGGGGTGAGAGCCTCTATTTAGCTGAGATAGCAGCTTGTAATTACCCTGTCCTCCAGGGCTGTGGCATTGTGGTGGGCCTCGGCAATGCCAAGAAAAGCAGCAGAGGAGCTGATTAACTTGGACTTATATTGTGCATTCTTTTGCTATACGCTCTAGTGCACGGGGCTGCTGGCGTGAGCTACGACAGTCATTAATGGTGTTAACTGATGATGCGTTTATGGTCCTGAAATAGGTGGAAGGTTTCCACACACAACAATAACAGAAAAATGGAAACATGCTGCCATACATATATTTCATATTTACAGTGTGCACAGGCTCTCTCTCTCTCTCTCTCTCACACACACACACACACACACACGCGCTATAGTGAGTAGGCTGTTGTAAGTTTGTTTGGGTTTTTTTTTACTGATTTGTCCCATTTTGGTGCCTATTTTCACTCAGCCTTGTCTTGTTTTCAGCCATTGTTGACTGTTGACTCAAGTTTCACTGACATTTTTTTTTTTTTTTTTTGAAAACATGAGCCTTGTTTACTGACGATTTTGGTCGCAATCTTGACTACAAATCAGGTTGCACTGGTCTCCAGTTTGACTTGTTGGTCTCAACACTTTGGATTTGGTTTTAACTCCAAATGCCACTGAAGTTGGTTTTGTTACTGGAGTCAAGAAATGTGGCCTTAACTACAGCCTTGCAACCATACACATTCACAGTGACATCCCAAGCGTATGATTTAGTACTGAAACAATTAGTTGATTTATCGACTTGTCAGTCCACAGAAAGTGATTGATCAGAATTTCGACAATCAATTAATCACTTAAGTTAGAAATCAAGAAACAATCCCAAGTGTTTGAGGAGACTCACTGAGATCATCAAGATGCTAAGATTTGCTTACTTTTCTTCATTCATATCTTTATAATGGACAATGAAAATAATCATTTGCTGTAGTGCTAATACAGTGACACAGAATATATGGTATGACATTCCTTGGCCAAAGTATTTTGCATATCTCTGTTGCATGTATGCTTGTACATATTAGAATGAATTTAATATTCCTGCAACCCCGCTACACTGAAAAATATGAGGAAAGGTATCTATTGCGTGAACTGATGCATGCTTGGTGCAAAACACGTCCGTAGTTGTGGCTGACAGAATATGTAGTACGTGCATGAAGCATGTAAGTGCGCGCATGAAGTGTGCAAGAATAACAACGCCATCACTCACAACATACCAGAGACAGCATAGACGCAATCACAGTTATGCATTGCGGTGTTTTTACATGCATGGATTTTCCTTTGTAAACATCTCTGTGTTATGTCAACGATAGCTGCTCAACATTCATCTACGAGCGACGCTCAGCCGGCGAGGCGAGGTGAGGAAGATCTTATTTTGTGGTTTTGCACAAACATAGCTGTGCACTGCTACTACATCATGTGAAATTCTTTGTAAACCGACATGATCCAAGTGCATACCAGAGCCTTCAGCACATATCTGCTTTATGTCCTTCCACAAAGGAAAATACATAAAGTCAAATACCTTAATCCAGTAAGAACAAAATAGCCACTTCCAATAAAAATATGGTCGGACAACACAGCTCATAAAGAAGTCAAGGCTGCTTTTTTTTTCCGTTTCCCAAGTCTATCGCAAACATCTCTTGAGGATTTAATGGAAACACTTCAGCATCCCTTTTCAAAAAACTTGCTCAGGCCACCGCCACCTGTAGGTTATCATCCGCAAAGTGTCTTATTTACACTTAACGGCACCAGGGATTGATGTTTTGTGACACTACAAACCAATTTTACTAAGGCGTATCTGTGCAATCCTCCAGATCCAGGGGGGTAGCGATGGCGTGAAGATTAGAAGCTTATCCAATTAGCCTCATGCTAAGACCTGCTGAGCCAATCAGGCACATCTAAAGGGCATGGTCACACTGAAGTGCTGCCGGCCCGGCCCAGATCAGTGGGGTCACAGAGAAAAGCGAGAGGGCTGCACACTGGGACATCAATGTCTTGGAATGGGTTATCCTCTTTTTTTTCAGCACTAATCTTCAATGAACATGCTGTTTCTCAAATAGGCCTCAGCACTGGTATCAGAGAGGGGAAAGCTTAAATACGTCAAGCGTGAATAATATTGCCATTGCTCAAGGAGACCCCACACTGTGCCTTTAAGCCTCCCCATAGTTCTCAAACAGACTTAAAAAAAAATCTGTTAGGTCAGGTGCAATTTGAGGAGTTCCACGCGAGAGGTTTTTGGCAATTCACTCGTGTTTGGATCAGCTGAATTTAAAGATCTCCTACATAAATATTTTGGGGGAAAACCACTGATAAAACTTGTGCTTCTACTGGTGCTATTGACGGCTTTTCATGTTTTTAATAAAATATGGCTCCTTAAAAAAGCTCTCTCTCATATTTTGACTCAAACTTTTCAAACTATTATGATGGAGAAGGATGTGACTCAGTGGTCATTGAAGCAGACCCTGGCAATCAAAGAGAGACTACTGTGTAGGACTGGCCCTGACATGCTAGCAACACAAATTACCACAATTTGCCTGATGTCATTCATAATAAGAGGATCAACTGTGCCAAATCCTAAGGCGTAATCATTCTGGGCTACCTCTGTGGTTTCACTCATAAGACTTTTTTCTCTGAGCTCACAGAGAAGGAGAAAACATTTCCAAAAGAGAGTTCCAGGAGCATTTTTGTTCGGCCACCATTCCCTTCAAAATACTGCCCTCTGCAGGCCACAACTGGTATGGCTTAGAGGGTGGGCACAGTAAGTCTTTTTTTTTTCTTCACAGATCTGCATAAGAGACAGTTATTTGGTCATCCCACTTAGACACAGGAGATTAACCCTAAGCTCTACATGCAACGTGAATTGCAGTTTTGTGTCTTTCATGTTTTTCATACTTCCTTCTGTGAATACGCCCGTCCAAAGGTCAGCTGCAGAAATCTGCTGAAGACCCTCTTTCATCCAAGGTGGCACAGGTCGTTTATGTCTATGAAAGAATTATGACTATTTTTTCCTCATTTGTCATCATGGTAAAGCTTGGGGTCCGGGTCACACAGTCATGAATATGTGAGTGCCGGCACAACTGGGTGGTCCGTCGAGCTGAATGTGACCCCACTAAAGACCTTTGTGCCGAACGGCTCTGAACAGCGGCTGCTCTTGCGTGAGCATGTTAACCCCACTTTTGTTGAGGTGTCAAGGGACACTGATTCACGACACATTATGCAAACACAAAGGAGCCAACAGACGGCCTGTTTGCTACTAAAATGTATCACAAAGACATCAGCTAACTTTTATCATGTCAAATGGATTTTTACTTATAGTGATCTTTGTGATCTGCAATGAAAATGAAAGTCTCCTTTAGCTTTTGCATCATCAGTTTAAATCTCTATAAACTCATCAACCTGAATTTATTAAACTAAAGCGCTAAAGCTAAAGTTCTGAATATCCCTGCTTGTTTTCTTACTTCCATTTATGCTTTATGAAACTGCTATAAATCTGCTATAAATCTGTGTGAGGGAGTAAAAGCTGGAGAGATATTTTAATGTGCTGCCACACCAGGCAGCACTGGTTTACCTGGGTCAGATTTTTAGTTTTATGTCCCAATAAAATGGAGAAAACACATGCAGTTTAATAGGTACTTTTTGATTTTCTTTTCTTTCTTTTAGATGCATAAGCACCTAACTTTATAAAAACTGCCCTCGTCATTGTAAAAAGTTCCGTACTATAAACGTGCATGCATGTACAGTATATATGTCCACACACACACACACGCACGCACACGCACATATATATATGAATGTCACTTATGTCCACAGCTATGTAAAAAATAGATTAAAAAAAAGATATATATATATTTTAAGCACATATTTAAACATACTGCTTAACATATTCTGACATACTTTGGCCTATGTGGACCGATATTTCCTTCAAACATATTTAAAATGGGTGATACTGACGGCATAATAAAAAAGAAATAATCATTTCAACGTGGGATCACACAGGACCTGTGTGGCAAGTTGATCAAAAACAGCTGTAATCCTCAAAATGAATTGTTTATGAAAGAAAAAACAGCAGGTGTAACAGAAATGGTTAAAATTACAGCGGCACAGTAATGTTCCCATACCTTCAGACAAGTAATAACTGAGACGTGAGGCAGGTGAAGAAAATATTATCTTTCCTAAAGAAAGAAAGAAAGAAAGAACTCATTAAATTCTACCTAAAGGGAAGTATCCACACAATATCTTTTAAATCTATTACAGTATAACTGTAACTGTTCATGGAAGATTCTTGAAGAGACTTTTTTCCCCAAAATAGCTGCTTACTAGCATTTTATTGCTGGTTTCAAACTGAGTTTAGTGCGTTTAGTGTTTAAATTGACATTAGCTCTTGCTGTTAATAAGCAAACAGTGATTGTGTGTCTCCTACAGTGCAACCTCTGCTCTCACAGTGGCACCACACACAATGTCAGAAGAAAAATCACGTTTCCCTTATAAATACTGCACAGTTCTTCATGCTTCATCGGACCAACACAAGACAGAGACAAATCAGGTATGAGGCCAAGATGAAAGTGAGGCCAAGCCTTTCAAAAGCAGGAAACCATGGTGCTTTGTATTGCAGATAAAAGAGCCATATTTTTTTGAGGCCAGCACGTACTGTGGGTCATTTGCCTCAATAAACTGTTCTTGTCAGTAGCACCGCTCCTTGCTGCCTGCCATGATGGAAATATTATTTGGTTGTTTATAATATGATATCACAGTTAGCTGAGATCATCAGTTGCAGATTCCTACTTCTGTTACATAACACACGAAGGGGAGTGAGTCCCTTTAAGGATTTAGTAGCTCTCTTGTCAACTGTAAGCTGTAACAAAACACCACATGAGAAATATGCACTGTATAGGCTATAAAACACTGCATTAATCCAAACCATCGCAGCGTCTGGAGGGAGGATGCAGTGTCAGCCATCGCAGTGAGCAGTGTCATTTCACATCTGCCTCTGAGGATTTATCTGAGCAATGAAACCAGCAACGTAGCTGGCATTTTTTTCCCCTATATAACCCTACAGGTCACACTGAAGATGAGAGGTTATTGCAGGCTGTAGCCACAGCTGCCTTTCAAACACAGAGAGCAGATCTGACACCATGGGCTGCACACTCTCACTAAGGGGAAGGGGTGAAAAATGAAAATGGGGTATCTGTTTCTCGCACACCAACATAGTGGGGCCTTTCACTTTCAGCTGGGTTTAAGTGAATATTAGTTCAGGTTTAATTAGATCACAGCCATCTTGAGCAAACTTGTTTCTCAGTGGCATGCACAGACTTGGGGTTAAGGGGCACTTTTTCTTTTTCTGCTTATAGTGCTGTGACTTCAGAGGTTTCAGAATTCAGAGGTTTGCATGTGATGACGATGTACTAAATGCATTTCTTTGGAGGTGCTCTCCTCTCTGCACCATGTATCACATAAACATCAATGAACATAGGTCAAAATAACAGGCATGGCAAATCAAATCATGATTCACAGTAGGACTGATGTTCTTTTTATGATTCTGAACTTATTCTTAAAGAAATCTATCATAAATAACAAGACAAGGCTGTTTAGGCTACCATTAACTTACTTGGCATGAATTTTGGGAAGAACAGAGGAAAACAATGGGGTGGGGGGGCAGCTGGCCTTCAAAAATGTATTCCATTGTCCGATATCAGGCTGGATTCGCAGCAAAATGCTCCAAATCACTCTATTTTTAAAACTGTTAATGTGTGTTCAATGGGCTCAATGGACAGTAGATCCAAGCTGTTTTTAGGCCCAACTTATCTCCAAAATAATTTGTGGATAAATCCAATTTGACTGAACATTAAGTTACTTATTGAATATCTAAGTTACAACATAACTGGGATAGCAGTGTGGATTTGCCCAATGGTAACTAACTATGAGCTCAATGCCAAACAGAGAATTAAATGAACACCTCTATTAATGAGACAAAAAGCAAAACCTGAGCATTACAGGCACCATAAGAGTAAACTTTACGGCAGAACAGTTGTATTGGATTGTA
>OMLB01063996.1:0-22927 GCA_900302555.1 Myripristis jacobus | reverse complement strand
CAACATAACTGGGATAGCAGTGTGGATTTGCCCAATGGTAACTAACTATGAGCTCAATGCCAAACAGAGAATTAAATGAACACCTCTATTAATGAGACAAAAAGCAAAACCTGAGCATTACAGGCACCATAAGCAGGTCTACCCAATAAAGTGGCCACTGAGTGTAGATTTGTTTGTAAATATTTTTGCTACAAGGAGATTTAGCAAGTGCAGCAATTTTGCTTAACATGTTTGGTATTTATATTAAACTGGCGGTTGTTCACCTGCTGTGAGAGTAAAGGTTAAACTGGTCCACATGAGTGTATTTAAATCCTTCCCTGTCGCAAGAAAGAGCTTCACCGCTCCAGAATGAACTAAATAGATAAACACCGGAAAATGACATGATTTTTAGCGTTTTCAATGATGCACAACAACACGCGTCTGTCTAAGTTTCACTGTGATGGCTCTCTTTGGGTCAGCTGGTTTCTAACTTGGCGGATCTTTTTTCTGCCGTAGCACTACCACTGTGTCACGCCGTAGGCTCCGCGCGCAGCGACACTGAGGACGGTGTTGAAGGCTAACGGCTGAGGCTCAGGTTAGGCAAAATATTTGTTCTTTTTTAACGTTTATCAACTTTTTAATATGGCCTAGCCCTTATCTGCAGTTGCCACAGTTTGTATCTCTGTGTGTTTACTATAGCAGCTACTAAACAAAACATGTCTTGCGTGTGTTTTACTTACAACTGGGTGTAGCTAGCATAGTAGATTTTTCGCACAGGTGTGCATTTTGCTGCGGGACATTTTTGCCGAAAGGCCTCTACAGTTAACCTACCAGAGTGATGTTTGGCTTCATGTTGACACACCTTAACAGCACAGCAGCAGTCCATGCAGGCAGTGTGTGACTTTGTGTCAGGACAGGGTATTTAATGGTCCAAGCACTGAGGAGGCTGGTGTCCTGAAAAGACTTTTTTCCTGGATTCCCTGGATCCAGACGCATCTGTCCATATAAGCCACGCCCATTGTGCATCTAGGAAGATTTCACGCTTTTTTACATTTTGCCCAGAATAAATTTTTTACCCTTCTCTGCCACATTTTGCCCAAGTGACACCACTGACAGATCTAGGGGGTGGCAGATGTCACCCTTAAAAAAGGCTTTGCCACTCCAGCTGCCACACCAGTTTTTGGCAGTCTTGGTATGCAGCTTGGTGCATGTGGTACTGCACTTTTTCTCTGTCTCCCAGCAGTCACTTACCTTGGTTGCGCTTTGTCTCTATATAGTTATTAGTATGAATGGACACCCTGCGAAACACACATGAACTGATAGATTGTATACAGTGTGTCAGTTCATGGAAAGCCTTGCACAGTGATCAAAAACCCATGGCTTGTCAGCCTTTTCTGGCTGTTTGCCAGAGGTCATATGACTCTGGACAGACACCGTGTCTCATAAAGAGCGTGAATTAAAATAGCAATGTTCAAAATGATAAAGGTCTCTCTCTCCCTCACACACACACACACACACACCTCCCACTTTTATAAACCAGTCCAAAAAATACAAAGCTCACTCTGGGCTTTTTCCAACCATGATTATGTTTTCACAGTAGCCAATTTGGCGTGAAAACCACAAAGCTGACAGCCCTGTTATTGTCAGGTGAGCTTCATACTGTAAGCGACTTGTTGTTAAAGAGGTGTATGTAAAAAATGTCTCCTCAGGGAAAAAAAGGTTCTTAGCTCCTGGCCTATAGAGAGAGAAAGCCCAGCCCAAGGCCACAGGCTGCTATGAGACACGAAAAAGAGTGCAGTACAGTCTTTTGGACAATGGGCATCGGGGGCAGTGCTTAGTGCTTGCCAGAGTAAAATAAAACATCAAAATATTTGACAATACAGCAGAAATTAGCAGAATGGTGTGTTTTTTTTCCACCATAATTTCATTACCAGCATTTCAATTGTTGAATAATTGAAGTGATAGTTTTTGATTCTTATCCATACAGTGGTATTTACTGGTGTATTCAAGTGCAATACATCCACCAAGTTTGGCCCATTAACTCCTTCCCTGTCACAAGAACGAGAGCTTCACCAGAAGTGTTCTTCTCCAAAAATGAATAACGTAGATATAGATCAGAAAACAACATAATTTTGTGCAGAGATACAAAGCTGAAAAACTGTTTTGAAGGAAACACATCAAGTTTGTTTTGGTTTCACTTTCAGTGCCCTTTTCACCCCCAAAGGCATGGTACATAAATTATTTGCATTTTCTACTCAGAAATTGGTATGTATAAAAATAGAGCATGTTTTTCGAATGTGTGTACCTCAACACACATACGTCACACCATGCTTACATAGAGTTGTAGCTGCAGGCTGATGGTAGTGGTAGAAAATAACACAAAAGAGGGAATTTACATAGCAGAATTGTAACTTTATTATTTCAATATACTAAATGTCTTTCTACTAAATAGCCCTTCTCTTCAACCACTGTTTGAAGTTCACATTCAGTGAAATTTTGTTTTTCTTTGATGTCCTTTTCGATGCCATGTCTAAAGAATGAATGACTCAGGGGTGTGTCAGCCTCCATTTATGACTGATTGTGGGAGTAGGCATTAGGTTTGTGCAAGTGCAAACAATTCACAATGACTGAAATGTCAGTGCAGTGAAAATGAACAGTGCATACACATGGTTTTATAAATCTGATGAAAAAGTATGTATGGATATTTCTGGTCTCGTGCATACCCAGATTTTTAGTTTTTAATTTACACAGAACTGAAAAATGCATCTGGCCCATGGTTTCCAACTTGGCAAACCTGTTTTCTTAGGACCAAACAGCAACAGATATGAGACAAATGTAGAATTGTGAGTAAAAGCACTACAGCTACACAGAAATGACAGAAGAAACACTGGTTATTTGTTTGAAGTGAAAGTGTTACAAGTGAAACTTGTAGGATATGAATGAAGTGTTAGACTCTCTTGGCCTATATGGCATGAAGCAGTGCTTATATCCTGGGTGCTGTGTTGTTGACACTTGTATGACCAGTTTAGGAGTAGCATTAGATAGTGCTACTACTGTAAATATGTTAATTCAATTATAAATCACACAGCAAATAGCCATAACACTGACTTTTTATAAAATGCTATATGTTAAAAATAAAGGTATTTTTTAAGCAAATGTGATTGGTTTCAGTCACTATATTAGTCAACCCCTAAACATGCATGAATCAAATAATGTGAACCTAGGGTGGCCACCAGTAGTCAGTGTCATCCCAACCCCCCATTTGCTTCTACTGGTGCCTTCAGGAAACTTAAAAAATCATTGTGTTTGTGCAGTTTTGTTATTAATAGGCAATAAAAACTTCTCTGAAATTTTAATTTCCTTCTATTTTTTCCAAAGCTATGCTGTTTCCAGGATAGGAAATGTAATTCTTTGTTTCAAAATAGGCCTAATGTATTTATGCTTCTATTGACTAGGTGACTTTATGCTAGTACAAGCCCAAAAATTATTGCCTTTTTTAAAATATTTTTTTTTATTATTGGAGTTAAATTTTCTGTTAATTTCATGTGTTAGGCTAACACCTTAGTCTGTGTGAGAAATTTGTGAAAGATATTATACTTTGCATATTGTGGCTGGTATAGTGTTACCAGCATACAGTATCGTAATACTGTGATGTGTGTTAAAATCTTTGCCAGAACGGTCCAGCTGGACGAGCAAGTGCCTGTAAAGCTTAACCAGGTGGTTGCTGGGGCTGACTCAGCAGAAATCTACCATTTCACCTGCACAGAGGAGGTAACCTCCACCAGCCAAAACAGTGCTGTGAGCAATGTGGCCCTTCTTTTGTAGCCATTGCTCGCTTACTCTTTATGTTTATGGCAGTGTAGTGGCCCTTTTATGAGTATCATTATTATCATTATCATCAGTATCATCTCTTGTTTTGTTCCATTGACACCTCGGTTTAAATTGACAAAGGTGGCATGTTGGATTCAAAACCTACCAGCAGAGGGAGTCCTAATACCATTCATATCAAGTTTGAGCCTGTTTCTATCCTGTTATGGTGGTGACCTTTTTGTGTATATTCTTATACACAAAATACAAACTAGAGCTTTTTTTCTGAAGTTGTAAAAGTGAAAGATTTAAATGTTGATACTTTATTTTCTTACAGTCTTTTCAGTGGCACATCAGTTTTCCACTTCATATGCTGACAGTTGCATCAAGAGTGTTAAAAGATAACTGTGAAAAAGTAGCCTAATTAGTCACAAAACCTTCTGTTTGCAAGGCATCATTCACTCCTTAAACTGTGCTAACTATTAGTCTATGTTATATCATTTTCTAATTCGTTTTCTCAAGTTTTCTAATGTGCCATGTATTCATATGCACATCATGAAAACAACTTGCAACTGTCTTTTTGCAGGCTAGAAACATGGGAAAATTCACTCCTGAAACAGGACAGGTGATGCTTCCTTTTCACAATGCCCACAGTGTGACAGCTGTTGCCACCACCCGAGATGGCAAGAGGATAGTGAGTGGGAGAGCAACCCTGCTGGACATATGGATACCAAAATGTCCCATCCATGTTTATATTATCAGCTGATGTGACAGTAAGGAAAAACATTTCTCTTACACTACTAAGTTCTTTGCTGCTTGTTTGTATCTAGTTTCATGCTGTAACTGATAACAATCCAGTTACTGTGTAAAGTAGGACTGGTTGTGGATAAAATAGGACATGAATAGAAATAGAACAGTAGCCTGGGCTCCACAGTCTCTGGAGGGAGTGCTGTGTTGGTTGCCTCATGTGTGCTGTTAAGCCGGTGGCTGTCTATTCTCCATCCAGGTGCGTATGTGTGTGTGGAGAAGATCCTGCCCAGTGCTCGCAAGCTCCCGAAATCAACAAGAAAGCATATGGCCTCCGTCAACTGCATTAAGATTAAGGGTAATGACAAGGAATGTGTTATTGCCAGCTCAGATGGGGCCTGCATCATCTGGGACCTGGTGGACGCCAGAAATCGCCCACTCACCCCCTTCTGTTTCCTTTCCGCCCAAGCTAATGCACATCACAGGAATGACTAAATCAATTTTGCTTTTGAAAAAGGCAGTCGCCCTGTTCAAAACCTTGATTATCTCTTACCTTTGGCGATGAATATTGTGTTTAGCTGGGCTATAAAGCATACATGAAGTGTTATTGATTTCCTCTTGGGGCATGTTATTTCCTCTCTGTGTCTGCCTGTGTGGGTGCTTTTTGAGGAATCAGATGGTCCTGGATAACACTGTTCAGACCTGTCTGCTGGCTCCCAGATGAAAACCAGACCATTATCAGCAGAACAAACAGGGAGGTACTCAAGAACTCTTACAATGGCTCATTAGTGTTCAAAATATACGATAACTATCGAAAGAATTCTATAGAAACTTTTATTTCACTCTTTTAGATGCAAACATCTGTAGTTTATTTGTATGTATTATATATATTTCTTACTGGTTTATCTTCTAACTGGAATTGGAATGAAACACAGTGATCTTTGATAGGAAACAGTGTAATGTGTGTATCCCCTCCTTGCCTCTGGTCATATTTTACAACCAGATGTCATAGAAGGGAAGGGTGACAATGATAGTGCATTGTATTCTCAGCTAAGGGAGCGTTTGTTCCTGGAGCAGACGGCATAGCTATGATTCAGACGACCAGATGGTCTCTGTTGCCCACTTCATCTTGGAAGATGTCAGTTCTTTCTTTGCAGAGGGGAGCGTCACAAGCAAATTTACCTCTCCATTTATAGACATAACATTACTTCACCAGTAGGCCACAAACATATACAAAGCAGGGGCTGCAGCAGTGATCTAATTCTGTGTACTGCAAAACTCAAAGAAATGCACCTTACTTTTTTTTTTTTTTATTGCCGTAATTATCATAGCTTTGAATTGGTACTGCATTATAGCTCAAAGGGTTGTGCTTTCTACAAGAAGTTCTGCACTTCAAAGAATACAATATAGGCCACATACACATAGAGGAAAAAAGACATCAGTGTCTTTGCTATGTATTTGCAGTGCACTCGCTTTTTTCATAGTGAACATCTCATTTACACAGGATGAAAACTTTCATGCATTTCTTTCTTAGCTTTGTTGGAAATTGAATAACTTTGCAAGAGAAAAACTGAAAGGCACCTGTGTTTTAAAAGGGAAGTGTGATGTTGCTGCTCTAAAAATAACTTAAATTAACAATTGCAGAGGGAGGCCAAAGCTGGAAGGAGACAGCTGCCAACTCCAGAGATGATTATTGTTGCTTATTCACAAACTTCAAGCACGTTGTTAAGCGCTGCACGGCACTGATAGATGGTAGCCGCACAGATTTAGAGCTGGAGTTATTAAAGAACGAGTCAAAACAAAAGTTCAGTGCAAAATTTTTAGAGCCATCACATCACATCTGCATAGTTATGTGCAAGTACAACAGATTTTGAGAGGAATTTGCATTGATTTGAAAGCCAAATGGCCATCGCCTTTTGCTGTCTGCACAGCATAATCCGAGCCTAACAATCAGCGTTTGTTTTTCGGTGCTGCTGGATCGGCTTTTTACATTGCAGGATTTTGCATTGTCGCTGCTGGCAGTTTAATATGAGATCTTTATAACTGGTGACAATGTGGGAAAACATGTTTTCCACAAATTAATACACACCTTGTTGCTCCCTCATGTTTTCTTGAGATTTCAGATTTGCTAATGGGAAACCCGCGATTGTGCATGAAAAATGGCAGAGTCCCCGTCATGCGTCATCATTGACCTGGTTATCATGTCATGAAAGCCATTTTCTAACAGGTGAGGTTTCCTCTGTCACCAGTCTATGCTGGTGGCAATTTACACACATCAGGTCGCACACATTGAGGCCTGTTTGAGATGAAACAGTCTGTGCTATACACTGAAATCAAATCGATAAAACGTTTGTACGCACAGGAAAACATAGGCTACTAACAGCCGCACATACAAACAAAATGAATGACACTATCCGTAGGCGGCTTTGACAAACTAGTGAGGGTGTGAAGGTAAAGTGGCACAGTGCCAGCGCCATCAGCTTGACAGCCTGCCTCAACAACAGGTAGACTGTATTTCATCAGCACTGGTGCAAAGGGAGCCGTACTGCGGTGGAGGTTCCCCCTTATGAGCACACACTTGGATCACACTCAGTCTTTAGGCTGCATTAGTGGGGAGGAGGAGAGTCGGTCAGAATGCTTTTAATCGCTGCTGCAATAAATCTGCATTTTTCGGTGTAAGTGAGACAGCCAAGTGTGATTAAACATATCTGTGTCTTGAGAAATACAGATAAGCTGTGCCGCTCATCTCTACTTCATAGTCTAGGAATGATAGTAATAAGCCAGGACACTAACTTATGATAGATGTCTTCCAGGACTCGGCTAATGAATTTTCTCTGTTGGCTGATGGGGTTACAGAGGTGTGTGTGTGCTCAGTCTTCATGAGGAATGCTCTGATGGCTCTCCCGCCTTAAATGACTTTATCCTGATTTGACAAAGGAAGACAGTGCTCTGGGAAACCAGCTTTATTATCACTTCTAACTCTATAGCAGAAAAGTAGGAGGAAGCCACTCTTGTCTTCCTTGACCAATTTGCTTACTGACGGTAGTTTGGCCTCAGTAGCATTATAGCTTACACCTGTGACAGCAAGGGGAATCTCCAACTTTGTGAAACCAATACAAGCAGCACTTATCTCCCTGCCTGCATATTATTTGATTTCATTTTGATTTACAGTGAGTGTATGCACAAAATTTACCAAAGAGTTGTAGTCCCAGTAGTAAGTTTAGAGACTTGCTGAAGGCAACAAATTGAATCTTAACAGCATTTCTTGGCAAGTGTACTGATGAATGAATGGAAAACAGCCTATATAGTATTACTTCTCAGACAGAACATCACAATAGCCTGTCACTGTAATGTCCATATAGGAACTTGAAGTGTGTCTGTTGTACTGAGAATTTAAATTGTAATTACTGTGATGTATTTTCATCTCTAGCTTATAGATGTTGTATTGACATCTTGATATATCGGCTCGGTTTTTGCATTTCCTAAGTGTTGTCTTTTCATGGTTTTAAAGGCTGCATTACAGTATGGCGATGCGGGTTTTCTTAGGCTTTTTCTTAGGCTATTTAATTGCCGATCAAAAATCTTTTAAATGTCTTAGCAAAGCACAAATGGGCATCCCAGCTATGTTAGCACAACATCGATTCTCCCCTGTACAGATTTATTCCTTTTGGAAGTGAGTTACAATAACCCTTTCGCGCTTTATGTTTTATCGGTATAGCTCAGTATAAAGCTCCAAGGGGTCCTTAAAGTTTTGTTATGTAAAGTTATCCCAAGATTGCTGCAAATACTTTTGCGTAGCCCAATGCTTTCTGGGAAGTAAGGCAGCAATATTTATTCACCGGATTGTTTCTTTGGTTATTGTAGCCCACACCCCGAGCCCGGTGATCAGTGATCAGTTCTTATCTACAGTACAGGGGTGTGCTGGAAAGTGGGAGGGAGCAGTCACACAATCACAAGCCTTTTTCTAGGCGAAGTTGGGAGCGATGGGAAGGGAGCGCTCACCGCTGCAGCTGCGAGTTGGGGGCAGTGCGGGTCATGTCGTGGCGGGCATGACGAGATGTAGCTTGTGACAGCGGTCGTGGGTATCTTGAGTAATAATGAAAGCCTTCAGTAAGTGCTGGAATGGATGAGAAACGTTTACAGTCCGCGCTGGAGGGAACAGTGTGCTGTTGTGCCTTGCTGGCTCCGCGATGGTGTCACCTCTGTGCGCTTTTCCCTCTGCTATCCGGTCAGGGGACACCGTCAGAAAAGTGACACACCGGCGTCGGAATTTGCAGTATTAGCGATCGCGAAATAGTTGGGCGAGGGAATCGGGATTCTGTCATGGAGAAGCAGAGCAGAGTCAGAGACGAAACGCCGATATCGAAGGAAGAGAAGCGCAAAGAGAAGAAACAGAAGCCCGGGAAGCTTTTTCGAAAGAAATCGCTCAAGTCGGTGGGGAGTTTTATGAACAAAATCATCAAAACTTTGGGTACTTTCACCCACTTCGGAGACGCTGACGTGCGGGACGCAGAGGACGACGACGGGGGGTTTCGGGATGGCGCACCTTGCACACTCAGCGCCAACTCAGGAATTATCAAAGAGGATATACAGGTCGCAGGGGATCAGATTGTCAAAAAGGCTTCGACCACGTCGTCTTCTCGCTGCTCCGTGAGAGAAAAGCTGTTATGCTACTACGGAGACAAAATCCCAGGTGTGCTGGGGTTGAAAAACCACGGAAACACCTGTTTCATGAACGCAGTGGTCCAGTGCTTGAGCAACACGGACCTGCTCGCAGAGTATCTGGGGTTGGAGCGGTACAAGTTGGACTTGAATCAAACGAGAATAAACGGGATGGTGAAAAGTGATGAAACTCAGCTTGCCAAGGGAGAAGTCACTGAGCAGTTGGCATCACTTGTCAGGGCGCTGTGGACACTGGAATACACCCCGCAGCTGTCAGTAGAGTTCAAGGTACATCCATTTACACAGTATCCTTAATTGTCTGGGAATAACCTCAGCTAATGGACATTGATAGCCCACATGTAGATATACTGTATGAAGGATAGTGAAACTATTCCACTTAATCATTTAGGCACACTCACTAAATCTCTACAGGATTGTAAAATTATTGTGTAACCCGGATGTATCCAGGTTGGGGGGCAGCAGAGATTATGGAGTTGGAGATAAGTGTTGGTCTGCCACCTGAAACAGGTGCATGCAGTGAGTGTGTGTGCACTACCCTGGTCTCTGCTGATAAAACTCTTTGCATGAACACTATAAAAACACACTTCTAGTACAGTGTAGGTTCAGCAGTGAGTAATACAGAAAAGCCAGTTTGCAGGTAAATAAGGCAAAACAAATTAAGTTGTAACCTACAACACCCCACTGACACCTGCATGAGCAATCACATAGTAATAATAACAATTTTGTCCAAGTGCTGAGAAAACTCACTGTATTGTCCATTGTAATCACATGCTGTATAGACATTACATCACTGTGAAGAGCATGGAGTAGCCTAAATGCTGAGACAAAGAAGGGTGTCACAGGTCTTGCATCATTTGCCATAATTGCCAATACTATAGCAACCATTCTCTTCTTCCCAAAAGGCAGTAACAAGCATACTTTTCTCTGTGAGTTCAGTGTTCGTCTAGCAGATGATAATGAGGTTTCTGCACGGTGCAGGGTGTCAGAGGAGTCTGAGGGCACAGGGTTACCAGGTGTCTTACTGAAGTGCTGTGCCGGCATTTTTCCACCTGCAAACTGGCTCTGCGTTACGACGATAACAACCTTGATAGCAAACAGTAGGTACATTGTGCTACGCTGCACTTAAGACAAGTTTATGAGCAAACCCAGAGAGTGTGTGGTGTGTCATGTAATCATGCCCTCACCTCTTGATTACCCTTCTGTGTGACAGTATGAAGTAGACTCCACACATGACAGCTGGGATATATATTGTGGGGCTTTTCATTTCACAGAGTTGTTAGGATGTACTAAGGCACAGAGCACACTGTAAGGTACCAAGTGGCTGCTGAACTGTGTATTAAAGTGCTTCTCTGGGGTGTTTCGCTGTTGTGATGCAAAGTGTACTGGCACAGAAAGGAGCTGATTTACTGGAACGCTCTCCACTTCAGAATCTGCCCTCCCCTGTGGCTCAGGGGCTGCGACAGAGTCCTATCAGGAGACCCTCAGGCTCTCCCAATCTGCCCATGCTGAAGATTGGGAGGGAAAAAATAACATCATCACACTTTATCCACCTGCTGCTCTTTGCTCCGGATTTCTCTGAGCTATATGGTTCAAGGCTAGAGGAAGATAATCTGAAGCAGGAGGGGAAAAAAAACTCTACAATGCATTTATTCTTGGAAATGCTAATTACTCCATAAGGAAAGGGTATAAGTATAGCTACAGGCATATCATGACCCCTATTGTATAAAGTGAAAAGCACTGCTGTGGCTCCCCTCATCCTCAAATGAAACATTACGGTACTTAGAAGGGAGGAAAAGCTTTTCCAGAGTGGAGTTAATTAAGCGATTTTAATTTTGTGCAAATCATATTACATTAGTGTTTGCAATGACAGTCACTTGCACCTGTTTTCTCTGTGAAAATTGTGACTGCCTCCCTAAAAATTTATCTCAGCCTGTCTTCAGCACTGTGGCAGCTCCTCATTTCTCATGGTCAGTTCCTTCTCATCTCTTGGGACTTTGGTATCTGATGTTTTCAGGACAACAATCAGAGGGAACAGCAAGCTAAGATATCAAGATCAAATCAAAGAAAAACACTCAAACCCCTCCCCCATTTGTGATGAAATGTTTCCTGTTAGAGCACACAAAGGGCTGTGCCTCTTGGCTGTGGTCCACTGTGACTGCAGGAGATCCAGAGTTCACGTTGCCTAGGCCTTCTAAAATTGCCTGTTGAGTAATACCACAGCTGCCTGGAGAGAGGCATTATAAAATAATCAGATAGCTCTAGGGCTTGTGTCTGAAAGGCAAAATTAGCTCTCAGTTGCAGGAACTGCAGACAGCACAAACCATTTTGTAGAGTCATTTGAAAAGCACTACGCGCAATTTAAATGACTTAATTTATCGTTTATGTGAGTTGATTATCAGCCTTTGCTTCTGCCAGTCAGGCGTTGTGTCATAAAGGCATTGGAAAGGTGCAGCTAAAGCAGCGAGATTAAAGGGAGTACTTCCAGTGCCTATCTCCACATCCCATGAATTTTGAAAAGAGCTGATAAAAGGGTAGGTGTTGAAAGAGGTCCTTTGTTGACAATTACCCTTTCAACAGGATATACACGGCACTGAACTTGTTGTTTTGAATGAATAATAATGTTTATGTACGCCGTCTCAGTAAATGGGGAAAAATCCATGGTTGATCAAAAGAAAAAGTTTCCCAGAGTTAATGATTCAGCAGTGGGCTCTGTGTCCTCGCAGGTCAGTCGGCTGCAGAGTCCCAGACAGGAGAAAAACAAAACAAAGAAGCACCGCCGGATAACTGGCACTCTGCCACATTCCAATACCACCTGGCTGGCAGGACAAGAAAGGTGGGGGGGGCGGCAGGTTTCATAAATGTTCGATTAATGGTTAAGCACATCGCCCTGCAGCTTTGTGATAGTCTGCTTGTTCTGCAGGGCCACTCTCTCAGACGTACCACTGGCATTCCAGTCGAAGGAGTGAGTTTCCCTGACCTGCTCAGGGTGCAGATGTGTGTGTTTTTGATCTTGACATTTGGTTCTGATGCAAGTTTTGAATCCTCCCTGACAGGCTAGTGTGTTTGCACAGAGGGGCCTGGACAGGGATAAAGCCTGAAACTCAAACAGTTTCTCAACAGTCAATTTACTGGTTTCCACAACATGAGAGGTCTCATGGCTGAACAGAAAAGCAGGCCCTGCAGTGCATATTGATGTGTCTGTTTTGGGAAGTTAATTTATTTATTTATTTATTTATTTGTGAAAGGTTTGTTTTTGTAATGACCTCATGGTGGTGACACGGCCGCTGCCTCACAGGTGTGTGTCAATATTTGTAGTCTTCATGTCGATTTTTAATGATTATTCAAGTTGCAGGTTTCAGGAAGTTAAACAGTTCACTGAAGGTGCAGAAGGATAGATATAGTGTGCTGTATTTTATCATTCTCTCTTCTGATGAATTGTTTCCTTCACAGTAGTAGCACTTCACAGTGCTACTACCATGTAGTCACCCTTTTGCTAAGTTATGCCACATCAATACCCACACAAGTAAGGTCACTAAATAGCTATTGAACTGCTTTGTAGTGTTTGAAAATAGTGTTGTAACAGTGAAAAGCTCAAGCATGCCTGTCTCCTACAGCACTGACAGTTTTATTATCATCCTTGCATCTGTGGCCTAGAATACCAACTATACCGACGCACATTACTGAACGTGATAAATAAGTCTTGGCCAATAGCCCATTATCCCATCGAGAGCAATAACAACACAGGGCCTTTTCCATAACCTCAATTATATCAGTGAGACGATTGCCACCTTCAAGAGGCTGATGGTAATAACTGTTATTACGTTGCTGTAATGACTAGCTGCACAAAAGCATGCGGTTATGTGTCCACAGTTCTCCTGGTTAATATTATAGCATTTCTGAACAATAACACTTAATGGTTCAAGAGCAGGATCATTTGAAGAAATCTACTACATTTAATCTCCATTCAAAATGATTTAAAAACAGTACCTGCCTTTTTTTTAGACAGTTAATGATGAAAATTATATAAGTTTACCGTTTTTAAATTATATGTGCATGTGCATGTAAAAATAAATATCACATTCAGTTTCAGGGAATACATAAAGTTAATATGGACCTTATCCGGTAGTTTTTGGCAAACTTAAGAATTTCCAGAAAGAGAGGGTGTGTAATTTAAAGGCACAGCTACAGTATTGCAATTTACTCCAAAAATGCAGTGTCACCAGTCACCATTATTTCACAGTTTCTTCCTGTAATAATAGACTCTGACTCACCACAGACACATGAAGGTCGAATTGTACAGACCGGCTCTGTATTCGTGATACTTCAATATTTTGTGACCAGCAGATTATAGCTTTATTTGAGATGAACTTAAGGAGCCATAAAATGAATGCCTTTGAGATCCACAAGGCAGAGGAAACTTCTTGTGACTTCTTGTACTTGAGACAACATCAGGGGACAGGCATAAGAGAAACATACGGCTCTGCCAAGACTCAACCAGAAGTGTTCCTTTGTTTATGAATTTCAGCCTTCGCTCCTTTCAGTAACTACTTTGAAGATGAACCACATTGTAGCCAGTATTTCCTCCACGTCTAATGTGTCATCACTACGGTCATACTGAACAGCCCTCTTTTAACCTTAATTAATCAAAGGAAAGTTGACTTGAGAAGACAATATCTATTATGCTGTTGATATTTGTACATTTACACACATTCACATCAGCAAAGTACCACTGCAGTCTTCTGTTGTTGGCTGCTGAACAACTTTGGTTGCAAGTCTTGCCGAAGGGCTTTTGGGCAGGGCAGTGGATGTTGAGGGAGGAGAGAGCCTGTTTAAATTCACCTCCTCTGCCCAGATTTCCACAGCCAGTCTGGGGTTTGAACTGGCAACCTTCCATTCACGGGCCTGCTTCTTTAACCTCTAGGCCACTGCTGCCCCCACACAACATCAAACACACGACATCATCTTCTTACAGTGTGGATTATGAAGCAGTGGTTACAGTCTGCTGTTCCCTCTGCTATAATCTCTCATCACTGTCTCAGCTTCTCCAGGCTGTCAGCTGCGGTTCATGCAGCTAATTCCTGCCTAATTGAGTCATGTGCCATTCACAGTCTTGCATAGCCCTGCAGCACTGTACCTCGCATTTACAAATATGACTGGTTACTGAGATGAAGCGTCCTGCTGGCCTCTTAAGATTTCCTGGCCACAATTTGAACAGGTGTGCCATTATGCAGAGTTACGCTTATCCGAGCCCACTTCAGGAGCCATAATTTTACTGTTTACAATTTTTTTATGTATTGCATGTTGTTTTGAAGCATGCACGTTTCCAATTTACACATAAAAAAATTGTTTTAAAGCTGCCCACCGCCTCATTGTAGTCCAGTTTAGTATCAACTGCACAAACACAAAGGGAATTAGGACCCTTGGCCTGTCCAGCCATAGCTGCCCACAGACTGCCAGTACAAAGACAGAGGCATTCACAGTGCCATTAATATAATGGTAGACCAATGTAGACCAGTGTCTGCTACTAACATCATTTAGATGTTTTACATGTCAGCCAAGAGTCGACTTTTCTCACTCAACATCCACAGAACTGTCTCTCGATGTATGTTGTTTAAGAAAACCTCCAGATTAGTTTTTTTTTCTTTAAGTGGAAATCAGACAAGCACATGCTTCAAAATAAGGTAGACTGTATTTAAAATTAGAAACTGCAAGGCCATGGCTTTAAAATTGGGTTTCGATAAGCCTGCGTAATGGCAGACCTGTTGAAATCGCTGTGGGTGAATCTGAAGAGGTCAGCAGGACATTTTACCTCAGCAGTCAGTCATATTTGTAAATACAACATAAAGTGTCTCACAGTCTTTGCAATATGCTCTGTGTAGGTTAAACTTATCTTCAACCTACTTTTCCTGTGGAATGTTATCCACTACTTTTTAAGATGTCAATTTTTAAGATTTTTTTTATGATCAAATTCTGAAGAGGAAAGGGAAGGGCAGTACTTTTGGATAACAGCTTTGGATGATAAAAACTAAAAGGTATGTTGTTTTTAGTCTGCAACAAAGCATGTTACATCCAAAACCTGTCTTTCCATCAGTCAGAGCGTAGGCTGGGTTGGCAATGAGGGGAGTGTGAAAGTGCTTTAGTGCAAATTTGCAATTCCTGAATTCCTCTGATCAGCGTTCTGTGGAGAAAGCAAGGGTAGAGCTGCCCATTCAGTAGCCCCAGTTGTACCAACAAACACATCCCGTTTGTGAAAACCGGTAAATAAGCAGTGCTTGTGAATCACATTCCAGAGTGAGAGAACTGTGTAAAAAAAAAAAAAAAAAAAAAAAAAAGATAGCTTAGCAGGGCAGTATATTTGGTTACTCTAGCTACTAGCCGTTGCAACATTAATTCTAATGAGCAGTCAGATTCTAAAGCAAATCTATCCATTGCTGTTTTTGTTTAGGGTTAGGGTTAGTCTAGATGAGCTCAAGTTATTCAAGGTTTTTCTCTGTGCTCTGTGGGTTCAGTTCTATTCTCTAAATTAGCATGAATTTTGTACGAAATTATCATCAGCAGTGTTACTGCTTTGAGCCACTCCTTTGAGCTCGTTGAATGCACTCACTCAAACATGAATTACAACATATCACAATAGCCAAACAATGTGACATTGTAATTTGAAGCACAGAAACATGCCTGTTCAGGAGTTACAGTTTCATTAAGTCTCCTTTTTTTCACTCTCTAGTCTATAGTGTCCAAGTATGGGTCCCAGTTTCGTGGTAATTCCCAGCATGACGCCCTGGAGTTCCTGCTGTGGCTGCTGGACCGCGTTCACGAAGACGTCAATCTGTCTTCCTACAGCAACAACAACAACAAGACCAAAGCCGCTGGAAAGGTAAGAATCAGTCAGGTGGTTGTGTCAACATGATCATTCTGCTGTCTTAGTTACAGAGCCAGTCAGTGTCTCTGCCACCTTTTGAACCATGCATCCATTTGGTAGATATGCATAATTCAGCTCTACAGATATTGAACTTTGCACTGTTTCATTAGGGATTTTGCTACTGCACTGGTCAATGGTAGCAGTACAGTGAGGGAAAATTTCTCCTTATAGAGGCTGTCGCTGTAGAAGGCTTTGATTTTCTCTGTTTTGCCGTAACTAATGTTATTTGGTGCGATCACAGCCAATGATATAACCACGAGGCTTTCAATACTGTAATTGCCAGCAGTTTGCTCAATTAAAGCTGAACTTATGCTCACAAAGTTTGCGAAAAGATAAAATGAAACATACCTGCTTCTTTTATTGTGCTTAGATTGTGGTACAAGGTCCAACACGCAAAGGGCACAAAGCATAGCCACACAATATTTACAAATGCTTTTAAGGGTCACAGTTTTGATGGAAATGATGAAGCTTCTTCCATTTATGTTTAGTACTTGTTTCAGTGTTTGTGATTCACATTATCATGCTGTGGTTTGGGGCCAGGGATTATGCCGCTGATTAGATTAGCGCAGGATATGGAGTTTGGTGTTAATTTCACAGACAAGCTGTCTTTCACAAGACAAGCAGATCACTCTCCAAACATGAGTTTCCTTTAAGATAAGAAAGAGTTTTGCATCGGAGCTATGGATGTGCATTTACATTCCTCACCTTTTGAGATTCTTCCGTCACTCTTGAGTCTTTGTTCCTGTGAGCCAGCACCCCCACCAATATTGGTGTGCATTTTTATTTTAAATTTCTTAGACCGCATCATCATAGTAGTGGGTCTGCTCTTCAGAGGTTAGCTGCAGATCTCAAATTTGCTCTGCACTGCGGTTTTTATGCCACTGAAACCAGCGTTGCAATCTGAGGTGCACAACTTTCCCGTGTCTAATGCATTGCCTGTAGACATGGAGATTAGAAGTGTGGCGATTTGCTGTTTGATTCTATCGCAGCATGTCTCCTCCTCAAGGTAGGCCTGCAGGCACAGTGGAGCCTGATACCCCTTGGATAGAACTTTGATCTGCTCTGCTGTGAGCCATTAAGGCATAATTTTCATGTATTATTAAAAACATATTTTTTACTTTTGAAATGTACACCCCCCTCTTTCTTTTAGCAGTGCTATCAGGGTGATAACCAGTGGCATAATTTATCAAAAAAGTGCTACACTTGCTGTTGGTGAGTCATTGCAAATAAATCTACACAATATCAACGTCCTCTATTTCCTCAGGCGCTAATCCCAGTGATTTATTCTGTTGTACTACCATCGTTGTGGGATCAGGAGATCTAAGTCTTACCCTCCCTGGGCTATATATCAGACAATTTAAGACTAAACATGTCTTTTTCTGATCATAGTGTTATGTCCACACATGAAGAGCAATCTTTTCTTGCATTCATGGCTTGTATAAATTTCTGGTGAGTAAGAATTTTTCCAGAAGGATCAACAAAGCACTGTAGCAGACACAACATGTCTCAAGCACCTATTGAAAACTTGGGCCAGTCTATGGTTGGAGGCCTGAGTTTTCTCTGGCTGAAGTACAGCTTTGTCTGCCTCTTGTCTATCTGTATCCTTCCATTAGCAGATGAGCTTTCAGAACTGTATTGTTTGTTTGTAGGGCTCTGATAGCACAGACTGTCATTTCTTCTATAATGTGGGTGACACACTGAATGATGTTGTCCCCTCATAAACCTTGGGTAAATAAGGAACTGAAATGCATATTGAATAAAAAGAAGTGTGTCCTCTACAGTGGAAGCCGTTCTTAGTGGTAGTGTTACAAAATGAGGGAGATAATCCAGACAATGCAAACATAAAAACTGAGTTGTGATATAGCACTGGCAAATTTCATTCTGCCTTGCAAATAATTAAAACAATCTCTTCTGTTAATCAGGAAACTGTCTGCAATCAGGAACCTGCCAAACTGGAGGGTGGAGATGATTATGCCCTGCCTAATATTGTTAACTTGATTCATGCACATTTTGATACACATGATTTTTCTGTTGATATCTCCATATTGACTGTAAGTTACTCACTTGTCCCTGAGTGTGGCATTGTGATTAACCTAGACTGTGTCAGTAGCATGTTAAAGAATTTGAATGTAAACAAGGCTCCATGTCCTGATGGAGTCTGTGGGTGGACTTTGCACTTTTGTGCTAATCAGCTTGTTGGAGGGTTTCAGCAGCTCTTTCAGATCTCTGTAGATTCTGGTCAAGTTCCTTTGGTTTGGAAACTTTCTAATATCTTCCCTGTCCCGAAGATCACTAATCCTAAGCAACCTAATTACATCACTTGTAATGGAAACCCTGGGGAAAAATAATTAAAAGCTTGATTCTTGATGCCAGTGATGATAAACATGATACATTATAGTTTGTCTATAAAGCAAGTAGATGTGCTGAGAATGCTAAGCTCTTCACTTTGTGTTAACATTGGAAATAGCCTAAGGCTCATGTCGGACTGCTGTTTGTGGATTCTCCTGGTTTGCATACAAGCTCATGACAGACCTGACAAAAACTCATTTTAAAATTCCTCATCAGTTGGTTCAGTTGATTTTGGATTTCCTTATACACACACTGACCGTTGAGTAGTTATAACCGTACCTTGTTCAGGGCTCAGAGCAGGATCACGGCAGTGCCTTTGCTGATTTTGTTCCATCGTGGTGACAATTTTCCTGCCTTGAATTTGTCCTAAAATAAGGAAATGGTTAGAGACAATTTGAGGATGAGGTTGTGGACTATAAAATTGAATCTGTTGAACTTGTTGATCCTTATAAGAACTTTGGAACAGTCTTTTTAACCAAATGAAATGGGACATCAATCTTGAAGTGCTGGTCACGCATGGTCAGCAGAGGGTGGATTTTGTCCACAAAATGTATCTATTTTTTACTTACTAAATTTGTTATTACTCAGTATTACCATTTTTTTTTTTACTACGAAACTATTAACATTTCCCATCATCACCTGGTTCCACAGTTTAGGAACAGCTTAGCTGGAGCATAGTCAGTGTATGTTCAAACATTACTGTGAACAGTCTTGAAGGAGTTCCCAGAGATGCTGAGCACTTGTTGGCCCTTTTGCCTTCACTCTGCGGCCCATCTCATTCCAAACCATCTCGACTGGGTTTAGGTTAGGTGACTGTGGAGGCTGGTGACTCGGATGAACTTATCCTCAGCAGCAGAGGTGACTCTTGGTCTTCCTTTCCTGGGGCGGTCCTCATGTGAGCCAGTTTCGTCGTTCGTCATTTTTGCGACTGCACTTGGGGACAGATTGAAAGTTTTTGCAGTTTTCCAGACTGACTGACCTTCAGTTCTTAAAGTAATGATGGACTGTCATTTCTCTTTACTTAGCTGATTGGTTCTTGCCATAATATGAATTCTAACAGTTGTCAAATACGGCTGTCAGCTGTGTAGTAACCTGACTTCTGCACAACACAACTGATGGTCCCAACCCCATTAAGAAGGTAAGAAATTCCACAAATTTCACAGGTGTGCCTGACAACACTTGTGAAGTGAAAACCATTTCAGGTGACTACATCATGAAGCTCATTGAGAAAAGGCCAAGGGTTTGCAGCGCTGTCAACAAAGCAAAGGGTGACTACTTTGAGGAATGTAAAATATAAAACATATTTACAGTTATTTAACAATTCTTTCTTTGCTACATAATTCCATATATCTTGCTTCTTATATTTGATGTCTTCTGTATGTATCTAAAGAAGTAAAAATAAAGAAAAACATTGAATGAGAAGTTGTGTCCAAACTTTTGACTCCAAACTTTTGACCCATAAATCACTGTGTATCATCTCAATCAAAGAAGTGTAGTGTGCAGTTAGGAAAAAAATGGAGTTAGCTAAGAAGTTTACATATGTATGTCTGTATTGTTGGTCATATCATTGATGTGGCACATACTGAACTGTTATGTAGTGGCAATGCATAAATAATACATGAATTAATTTTACTGATTGTCATATATACAAATCACATATAGTTCAGTAGTATCACGGTTTATTTCACCATCATGTAATATTACTGCAGTCAAAGTCGCAGTCATAATAAAAGTCAGGCAGTCACACAAAAGTCACACAGTTGACATTTTTGTCTTTTATTGCTTTAATGTTTTAATGTCCATTGTCTAATGTGCATTGATGTAATGTGTTCTGTGTGAACTGGGCTGTCCTACATAGGGATAAATGAAGTTGTTTTGTATTGTACCGCACAAGCTAACCCCCACAAAGATCAATGGCACTGAGACAAATTAAGAGATTGTGACAGATATTGCTGCTCTGTGTACATGTGCATGTTTCTGTCTGTGTGCCTCACAGAGAGAGTATAGACTGCAGTTTATTAAACCATTAAAAACGCCTACTTCATGATAGCATAAATAAGCATTATACACCTTCACTTATTCATTCATATTCATCCCCCATGTCAGTCCTCCTCCTTGTGAATCCGTGAAAATCTTATTTGACAGCCCCCCTCTAATTTCCAATCTTTCTCCCACTCTTCTTGCACGTCTGGTCCAGTATAGAATGCATTGGTAGCCTGATATCACAACAACAAGGCTTCAATCTCTTTGTGAGCTGAGTTGCCCTTTAGTTCAGGACGAGCAGGCACGATAGGGGGTTCTGGACTGTGTCTTTGAGTGTACACGGGTCCACAGAGGGCATGGCAGGAGGCTGGGACTGGAAAGCTGCTGATAACGCCTGTCATGAGGAGTCTGTGGCACCTAACGGAAAATGTCGCCACACCTTGTTAACACCCAGGAGCCAGTGAGGTGTGGAGGGACAGAAACCTGTGCACTCATTTAAAAAAAAAAAATTGACTTAATTTATTCCATTGTCAGATTGCTTCAAAAAATATGATTTTTTTTTAATCTGGGGAACTCATACCTTGGATAATGATGAATATTAAAGAAAAGATTGAAATAGCATAAACTGGTTGGTGTCAAGAATAATTTACAGCAAGACCAGAAATTTGGCTTGCCAAAGGTTTTATTTATCTATATTTCTTCCGTTCTTTAGCCTTCTCAAATAGGAAGTATAGACTATGCATCTCATGGCTGCTCTGAATAATGCCTGGTCCATGATTGGCTGACAGCCCAGCTGCAAATCCCATCTTTTCTCTCCATGGCAACAGTGTAGGCCCTGTTGTGTTTACTTGTCAGTGCCTCATCATATATGCATTAGTCAGATTTAAATGTCAATAATGGATGACCTTTTTGACCTAAATGTTAAGTAACACACCCCTCATACTCCCTTTTCCTCCCCCACTCTGTGAGGTTCATCGCCTTCATTTGATAAATATATACTTCGACCGCAGTGCACCATGAAAATCAAATTAATTCAACTTATATATTAACTATTCGCCATGTCTAAGCCCAAAAGTGCCCTTTTTAAGCCTTTTCAAGCAGCTTTGCCATTCTAAAATTGAATAGTCAAAATCATAACAGTCTCTGAAGGTGCAAAAATATTGCTCTGCTGTTTAGTTCCTCATTTTGTCTTTTTATTTGGTTATGGCTTCAGACTGTTGGCTACATTTTGCTACCTGCACTGCACCTGTAATAAAAAAAAATGTAGTGCTGCTGTCAAGTGCTACGCCATCCTGGACTTCACAGTGCTAACTCTTGAGAGTTTAGCCTGCAGGCAGATTACAGAAGCTGCAATACATTGTTGACATATGTTGTTAAGCTAACTTTGTGATGTGTGTGATCTTTGTGTTAATGTGTTTATATTGACATGGCGTACATTTTAGCAGTCGTACAGTTTGTATCAGGACTGTGCTGGAGCTCTGCAGGAAATAAGACTTTGCGTGAATACAAGCGACTGCTGTATTTGTCCACTCTTTGTGACATTTTTATGGGGTTGTGAAAACCTCTAATATGTTTAATTATGACCATTTGAGAGGAATATTGTGCTATTATGGAATATGTTGCATATGAATAAATGTCCCTTGCAGATAAAGAAGGAGAGAGCGCATTATGGCCTCTGTCCAAAGCAGAAAATCTCTTGTGACAGTTGTCTCTTATGTTTGTCCAGGCCTGCTGCCATCAGCCAGTGTGGGTTCTTTGCAGACACCAACGTTGTCATGGATCTCCATTTTATCAGCGAGGAAACATGTGGCCTGATAGACTTCAGCTCAGTAACAGGAAGGGGAGGAAAATAATTCCAGTGATCCCTTCTCCCCATGAATCATAGTCTATTCCTTGCTTTATTCTCAGTCTTATCCCCTCATCCGTCTTACAGACCTTTGGAAAAATGTACAGTAAAACTGGTATGCAATCTGCTATCAGTCTGCCACCCACAAAGCAGCTCTGTTAGGGGCAGAGAGGGCTTTTATGAGCTTCACAGCAGGGAGGAGAGGAGTGACACAAAAAGGGTGTCTATTACACAAAGACGTTTATTACATCAGCATGTGCCTGCAGTCACATCACTAAACGTCAAAATGTTTGCAGCCCCTGTCGATGTCGCCTCTCAAACTTGACAGAGCCATTTAAGATGGATTTTGAGTTGTTGTGCTCTGTCGGCTTGTTTGCTGTAGCACCTCCGTTTCATGTCCTCCGCTGCCACCCTGCTTGAGCTGCGGTGGGGCTGGTTGGCTGGCAGAGTCATCCAGGGTCACAGCAAGGCTGAGGGGAGGCGTCAGCCCTGCTTACCAGTCCACACACGTTCCACCTCACAGCCAAGGAGTCAGCTAGTTCTCCCCTTTCCCTACTGCTAATTCAGGACCCTGTGGGGCCACACTAATTGTTTTTCAGCACGCGTTTGTTACT
>OMLB01063994.1:5151-34070 GCA_900302555.1 Myripristis jacobus | reverse complement strand
CACACACACACACACACACACACACACACACACACACACACACACACACACACACACACACACACACACACACATATACATGCTCATACACACACACAGAGACACACAAAATTTACATTATGTTTTCATGTGCTGTGTGGTCTTTATTTTTCCTACAATGATGCAATTATGCCACAAATGACGAGACAGCATGGCTAACATTTCCGTGATGGTACTTGAATCTCAGTAATTCAGTTGGAAGATGAGAAATGAACAGGAGCACAACATTCCCATGGAGCTGTGTTTTTGTCCGAGGCGACTGGGAGCAGGAAGTCAATAAAGTCCCTTATCTGAGCCATCTGCTGTTTTTCCATTCGAGAGCCGATGTTATATTAGACAAGCATCTTATGCTAAAGTTAATTAAGACAACACAAATGGTAATAAAGTTAAGGCCAACACCTTTAGGGCAGCATTGGGACTGTGCTTTGAGGAAGTTTATGTTGAAATATCCTCTTCCACAAATTGTCTCTTATTGCACCCCCTCTGACCCCAAGAATGCATGGAAGGATATACTTCTGTATGTCACATATAGTAAAATTCAGGACAAGGATTTAACCAGGGCAGCTCTCACACAATGGTCATGGAATTGGAGAAGACTCCTGCAGGGGAGTGCTAAAAACAACTTTTTGCTCACTGTTGCTAATTCTGTTTCTGCCCCAAGGGAAGCTTGAGGGGTCAGTGGGCTCCCAGGCATGTCGTCCATCACACGTGCCAGGATTACAAGATCATAGGTGGTCTGGCTGTTTTTTCCTGTGAATACAAAAGAGCAAAAGTTAATGTTGAGTCACCACGAGGATCAGTCTATTTAGATAAGATATTTTGGATTTGAATCATCAGCTTTTTGCAGCTAAACTTTTGTGGTGGAAAGTCATGAATACATTTCAGATATGAAATAGCTATGAAAATTAGAAGTTATTACTTGTTGTTTTTATTTTTCCTTGCTTTTAGTCATGGTCTCAGGATGGCCCATGACTGTCTGTCTGTTCATCTGTTCAACTCTTTACTGCAAGTCAACATATCTTAAAATCATATCTTAAAAGCACATTTTGCTCCTCAGAGGATGAACCCTGTCAACTTTGGTAATCTCATGACCATGTAATCATGTAATCATGTGATCATGTAATCTCTAGCACCACTCTCAGGCCAAAATGACAATTTTGCACAAGAGATATCATTAAATCTAATTAGAGGATTGGCATATTTCAATCCTATCTCCCAAAAAATACTAACTAAACTAAACTGAATATTCTTAATTATGGTTAGGGGAAGATTAATACATGTTTCTAATCAACATATCTTATATATCATGTCGGGTGGCATTTTAGCCAGTTTCACTACCTTTAACCACAAAAACTTGGTTAAGGTTAGAGAAAGATTAGGTTTAGGAAATGCCTACATTTGTTCAGTTATGTTAATTAAATCAGGTCAGTCTTGACACCATGATGTCTTGACTGAAAACTCAGTATTGGTTTCAGGTGCAGGTATTTTGTACAGTTAAGTCCATAATGATCCCAGGTAGTGAGAAGAATTTCCACACAGCGTGGACTGTGTGGAGAAATTCCATGGACCATAAATGTAATTGGATTTCCTGGCAACAATATTTTTCTATGTAATTAAAGCATGGAGATGGAAATTAGAGTAACTTGTACATCCTGTTGTCCTTGTGCAGGTGTGGGGGAACAGATAAGGCATCTAGGGATGAAGGAATATATGCATACTGCTCTTGCAATACGCCTACAATATCCATACACAGATGAAGGTCCATTATCCAACAAAAGATTTGGTGTATATTGCAGTGTGTGGTAATGTCTTTTTCCCTATGTAATTAAAACAACCATGCTGAGGCTGGGGCAGCAACACACAAACACAAAGTTGCATAAAATTTTCCTCTCATCTCCGCCTGCCAAGAAAACACAACAGCCATTTTGTACTTTCATGTTCCTCTTGAAGAGCACTGGGATATGACTCTCGGCATGTGGAGAACACTTCACATTTCAAGTCATTCACTACTGAAATAAGCCAAGCTGCCAGAGTATTTGACATGTTTTTGCACAGAGGTGCTTATGACCCTTTGGATCTGGCGGTGAATGCTTTGGATTTACTGTGTTGTTTTCATTTGTACATGTCATGAATGAATGTTTTAATTGTGTAATTTTCATTCATACTGTAAATAATTATCTAAGTAATAGTATTGGTCTTTTCTAAAGATGATGTTATTTTACAACAGGTGATTTAAAAGGATGAATACAAACCGCCTAATCAACAATCAAACTATCTAGCTGCATTTCCTAGATCTCACCTCACTGCAAGGCTAATGTCTGAAAGAATTAACTTATGAATGCAAAAAAAATACATTTTTATCATATCAGCATGCAACTCAAACTGAAATGTGTATGAATAAATATACTTCAACTGGTATATCAATTTGAAAGGCTGCCAAAAGAACTTTCCAGAATAGTATCAATAAACCTCAACTGTGGAATATAACTGCGAAGATTTGATTAAAAGAACTTACCAATTAGTAGGATATTCACTGATTACTGATCCACGATGCTACCCCAATGATCTAAGACACTTTCCTCAGTATGTAAACATAATATCTATTTCCCAAAATAGCGAACCAAAGATTCTTTTTTGTGATGTTTTCAAGGTTGACATCCCAAAGTTGCTCCACTGGAAACAGATAGAACTCTGTCTCAAGTATTTAATCTTTTATATTCACAAGAGCCTCATTTTAGAAAATTCCCAGTGTTGCCCTCATTCTTCTTTTCTAATTTATATACTGCACAATGGCAGGGTGCAGTAACTAATGTTAACTCACATGAATTGTTCTAAGGTAAAGAAAGAGTATGAAATCTACAGTGCCCACTGCAGCTGAAATACAAAAGTGAGGCTTCAGAGATTTGAACCTCAAATTGCCCCATGAACAAAGAGAATATAGTGCTTTCACAAAGAGAATACACAAACCAGTTGAGACCACAGAAAGTACATGCTATGCATGGGGACATTTGTAATTCTGTATCTAGTTTCGAAGTGCAGGATTTCAGTGTCAGGGTCCAGGATATGTCAACTCATCAGTAATTATTCAAATTTTGCCCACCAGCTTATAGCATAATGATGATTAGCAGGTACTGCTGTCACAGCCCACTGCCTCTAATCATGAATATTACAGAGTGTAATATTCAAAGGTACGTATTAGGTTCTGAGCAACAGCAGTGAAAAGTGCAATTCAAATGATTGGTTGCTATGCAGGAAAATACTGCAATTTTTGTTTTGATGACTGATTTGACATGATTTGCTTAGGTTATGCAGTATTGTGAATATAGTTGAATAAGACTCCTCTAGATGGGGAAGGTTCACTTCAAGCCATGGCAAAAGACTGGAATAAGGAAACACTCGCTGATGATTTATGTGGCCAAGGGATGGAGGTTGGAAAAAGTTCATTCTTGCTAAATGGAGATGGTATTTTACTGAAAAGATTGATTGATGACGTATCTTACTGATCTATCTCCATGATGCTTTCAGAGGTTATCCAAGGAGTGATAGGAACCAGTAGTTCCTACATCGGGTGGTATGAGGGACTGGCTGCAGACTTAAGAGATGCTTTCAGCCACTTTAATCTCTTTAAATCAGTTCCCGCCTGGAGCATCATGACCTGAGCTCTATTTTTTTTGTGCAATGATCCTGTTTATGTGCACATGTGTCTAACATTTGTGCAGACAGTCAGTAGAGGAGGGTAACTGTCCCTTTGCGCTAATGCATTATTTTTTAAAATACCCATGATATATTATTCTTCTCCTAAGGGATGTAACACATAGCAATATATGCTTTCACCAGCACCCATTCAAATACTCAATTTGAAAAAAAACAAAAAAAACAAGAAAAACTACAGACGCATTGTCACAGTTTAGAATTTTCTCTCCCTGAAACGTCACATTACTTCCTGTTTCACTAAGTCTGACTTACTGTACAGACTTAGTGAAACAGTGGAAGTAACTTAAGAACTCTTATATTTTTCTTTCTTTCTTTTTTTTAACTAATCTGAGGGGATGAAGTGATTTAGCTAGGAAAGACTGGCCCCTAGGTTCAGGATGTTGACATAGGCATTGGCCTGGTCAGGTAATAAGCCTCTGTTGTTTGCAGCAGTGTTACCTCTTGTGTGGCACATGCTAACTAAAAAAAAGGGGAATCACAGCATATATGAGTTGAATATGGCTATTCTGCAGCATGCTGAGCAGGTGGGGGATCACTTTGTGCTTTGTACATATTTCATTGTATCATGTAAACATGCCAATAATATACGGTCTTTAATTTTAAAAAGTTAAATTCTTTTATGAGAATAATTTAAGTTTTTATTTTTCCTTGATAAACTTCATTCCACTCCACTGAGGTAAGCATTTGAATCAGACAGCCACATTACCACCAGCAATATGGTGTAATTTTACTATAAAAATTGTTTAACTAACTAAAAAATGCACATTTACTGACTGAGATAGGATTAAGCAGATTATAGCAACATGACAAGAATAACTATATTGGCACAGATGTCTGAAACCACAGGATGAACAGTGGAGTGTAAGGCTTGTTTCTCTTCAACATAAAGAAAGTTTCCGGGCCTAGAGTAAACAACATTCTTTTCATGGAGTAAAAAGGCTCAATCTGACAGTTGTGCTTTATTTTGAATCTTGACAGAGTATGTAAATACTACATAAAGTCCATAAATTCAAGTGTGCACCCCTGCAGTGCCAAGCATTGGTGGTTTAGTGTGATTTTCAACTTATGTAGAGTCCACGGGGTAAGGGAGAGTGAGGTCACAAACATGGCCGTATATTTTCACTACCAGTTGGGGACATGAGGGATTTGTCTTGCTGCTGTTGAAGGAAAGGAAATCGCCCACAAGTTTTTTTGGAATCCCAGTCGATAAACGAAGCCAACGGTTGAAACATCTGGAAAGGATTTGACTGTTTCTCATCGTCTGCTTGTCTGAGAACCCTGGCTCCCAGTCAGGAGAGCACAGCAATACCCCAAGTCACGTCAGCTGAGAATCAACAAAATGAGAAAGTCTAAGGACACGCGATTACTCAGTGGAACTGTTAATGTTTAATGAGTCAACACTGACCATGAGAAAACACATTAAGGATGCAGCTAACAAAAGATCCATCCATATTTTTATGGCCTTTGAGGATCTTAATTTTAGATCACAGAGAAAATGCCATCTGGTGTTTGTCTACACTGACAGGTTTTGACAGGGAAATATGATTACTGTGAAGTCCAGCTTTGCAGTGCGCCTCAAGTCCTTAAAGCATTTTGGAATGTAGTGAACACAGAGGAAAAAAGGGTCTATAACAGGCTCTTTGTTATTATAGTGGCCGGCTACCTGCCTGTCTTCAGGAAGGAGGGGATCCCTAGTGGAGAGGCAAGCGCCATATAGTCATGTGCTATCTTCCATGTTTATTATTTACATAGCATATACATAACACATATATTTGACACCTCTTTTTCTGACTGGAAAATATGCCATAAGGCAGCAGGGTGCTGCAGTACTTGTAGAGACCATCCTTCCACAGGATTGCCCGGGATCAAACCTACATATTTGTATAATGTGAACTCTGGAATGGCTTCATGGGTGCTATACTTTGCAGCTGACATGCCATCTGAGTCCCTTGCAGATGGACATTTACCTGACGGGAATTGGTTAAGTTGCAACTTCATGAGACAGGTGTGTAGGAGAGAGACGAGAGGATCAAAAGTTGCAAACAGACTAACTCACACTAACTTGCAATGACACATTTATTTATGAGGTTTGGCTGCTAGACCCTCATTAAGTAAAATCCTGATCCTGAGATCATTTTTGCCCAATGAAGGCATAGTACCCAAATGTCACAAACAAGTTCAGACAAGTTAGTGT
This sequence comes from Myripristis jacobus, assembly GCA_900302555.1. Lineage (NCBI taxonomy): Eukaryota > Metazoa > Chordata > Actinopteri > Holocentriformes > Holocentridae > Myripristis > Myripristis jacobus. The sequence continues at coordinate 28,123 of OMLB01063994.1, read as the reverse complement.
GGGAGTCTGTTTGCAACTTTTGATTGACTATGTTATGACAGAATAACAGAGAAAGCAGGCTGAAACTTGGCATTGTTTTGGCCACAAAGAAAAATTACTACAGTCAGCAGGAAATATTCCATAGGGCAGGTATACTTGTTTGGAAATCCAAGTCTGTCGAGTCTGTCATCCACAAAATAAACAGCGTTGTTAGAAAAACCTGCAATATGGCCAGATTACAGCTAAACAGGGAAGATTTGGGTCCTGTTGTAGGCAATGACGCAAGCCTCTCTCTAAAGGCTTCAACATGCAGGACATGCATTACAGCAGCATCCTTAAGGTCCAAAAACAGCCCTGGATTCTGATTACGGGAGAGAATGGACGCATATGGGTTCGTAAATTAAGCAATTTCCAGCAAATCAAAACAGTTCATGCCAACAAGTGGTTTGTGATTACATACCAAGGAAACTAATGTGAGTTTTGTATTATGCCAGCATAACAAATGTCTGAGGGAAGGAACATAATAGCTTCATCCAAGAGAACCCAGGTCAGGCGGACAAATTGGATTTTAAGACGTATCCAACTAATGCGCAAGACATTATAAAGGATATCAAACACCATCTGGCAAAAACAAATTAACCATTCTTTGATCCGTACACAACTGCACCTCTGCATCACTGTTGCCTTGGTAGACCTTAGTTCTGTGTCGAGACAGCCATCATAAATTGAGGACATCCCCCAAGGGAAGGCAAAATAAATAAATATAATAATAATAATGAAAACAAAATAAGAAAACACACACCTGCGTGTGTGGTGTGATTTGAATATTCCTGTTTTCTGAATGCAATGAGAATTGTAAAACCTTTAATGCCAGTAACAGTAGAAACTGCAATAATAATACTTGTAATAAGTCCCCAGATATATCCATGATTAGATGTTTTATAAGCATGTTCCGACCATTTTCAAAATAAACTCAAACATGCCTTATTGAATGACTCATAGAAACAGAGGACACAGGAAGTCCCCTGGTGACCCCAACATCGTACAAATCCTCTCAACATTTGATGAGGCCTAACTGTTTCCACCTGTTGCAGAGCGTCTTGAGGGAGTCATTTCATACTGGGAACGCTGGCTCGGTGAGGGAGTTGCTCACACTTCACACGTCTCACATTGGAAACCAGTTTGCCAGTTTGCACGTCTCTGCCAAAAATGAGTGAGCTCCGAGCATATGGAAAAAGACAGCAACACTGCTAATGACTGGGAACCCCGTAAAATCCCATGGATCTGTATGATGCATCTGCACATCAAAGTCATCCTCGGAGACATACAATCAACAGAGCAATGATAAAGGGACTCTCGTGATAAAATGCACGACTTCTCAATGTAAACAGTGGGGAACCACAAGGAAAGCGTTTCACTTTGAAATGCTGCATATCCATTTAAGAAATGTCCACTGGTTCAAATTTTAAAAACAGGTAATTATCTCCACTAAAACTCATGACTAGACGGAATACATAATTAATGATGCAAACAATTATTTTGGCAGAGCAGGCGCCATGTTTTTCACATAGTGGATAGCTCATTTACAAATAAAATGTCTCATGTCTGGTTTAGATTTTGAAATAGTCACTCAAGCTTTTAGGTTGGCTGAATTTTCAAACAAATTACACATACTTTAACTGACAGAACCGAAATTGTTCAAAAGCTGTCAGGCTCAAGTGACTTATTTTGTGCCACATTTTAAAGAGACAAAGAACATCTGCCACTACTTAAATAGCTTTCTGAATTTCTTGCTCTTACTTTGATGATATTCCAGCCTCATCAAAAAAATAATTCACAAGCATCTATAACCAGAAAACTTTTTTTTTTTTTCTGTTAGGCTAATGGGATAGAATACAACTTTTCCTGGCTAATATATTAGGAGCACACTGAATATGTTTATGCATCTGAGGGTTTATGCATCCATAGGGCATTTAACAAGTTAAATCGTTTTGCAAACATAAACAAAAGGCACTATGGTTGCAGATCTGTTTTATGTCCCATTTCAAAGCCATTTCAGATATGTGTAGCTCAACAAGCACAACCCCTGAAAACCCAACAGCCTATAACTCTCATCAGCACATATAAATACATGCATGTGTAAAAAAAAAAAAAAAAAAAATCTGTTATTTTCTTTTCTTCTTCTGTTCTTCCTTATTCTTGTCTTTGGTTCCTCTCTTGCTTGGCAGTAGGGGAGGGAAAAGGAACAGAGAAAGCATCAGTGTGTGCTGTGGTATTGATTTCTGCCTCATTATGGTATGGAACTAAAATGTCTCTCTCTGTAGCCACAGCATAATGTACGTTAGAGTTTTCTATGTCTGACTCAGGCTTGAGAGAGTAGCAACTTGAATTTCAACAAGAATATCAAATTGCTCATATGTGCAGATGCCTGATAATGCCTCAGACACGTCAGCTTGTTTCTGATGCAGCTGACACCAGTACTTCAACACAGTGAGTTTTATTATATAGCCTCATTTTTGACAGATGCAATAATGACGGGATTTATTTTGTCTGTTTATATGATTATTCCTTCCAAAGTTCAAAAAGAAGAGTACAGAATATGCTGCCACTACATTTTAGAAGGCAACTGGCAATAATATTTTGATTATACAACACACAATCAAGATTCAATATAATTACTTAAAAACAAATTCACTTTGTCATTCATAATATGACCTAGTTCAAGCAGAACACTATTTTAACAGCAGTAAAAAAGGTTTGTTGTGTCAGGCACATGGTTCAAAAGGGTTGTATTTAGTCTATTAATTACTCATGGGTGTGTTTTGGGTGTAACAAGCAGTAAACCAATCAGAGTGCCATCCCCGATCCCTTTAAAAGTCAAGCCAGCTCGTTTTGAGACCAACGTGCCCATTGGTGCACAGAGGGGTGCAAGTGCATTTGCTCTTTACACAGCGTGGGCGCCGCTTTGTGCCAGGTGTAAGATAGGGTGCTAAGTCTTTGCTATCCTGCCAATTGCTGGTAAGACATGAAAGTGGCTGGTAGAGTTCAACACAAAATAATAATTTACCACTGAGAGGCTGGTGAATTTGAGCATTTATCTGTCAGTGGCTGGTACATGTTCGCATTTTAAAAAGTTAATTTCCCACCTTGTGTGTGTGTGTGTGTGTGAGCGAGAGAGAGAGAGAGAGAGAGGGAGAGAGAGAGAGGAAGAGAGAGAGACAGCCGTACTTTCATCTGGAGACAAAAGCTGTGTCCCCATTTAGAAAAAGCTGCTTTTGGGGGTCAGTGGTTAAGGTTAGGCTCAGAGTTAGGGACAATCTCCAGGAAATGAATGTAAGGCATTGTAATGTTCCCAAAAAGTGACCTAGGTCAACATATATGTGTGTATGTGTGTGTGTGTGTGTGTGTGTGTGTGTGTGTGAGAGAGAGAGAGAGAGGCTAATGTGGTGGTGATAGTGAGTCGGATGTAAATGTAGATGTTATGAAAGTTCATGACGTATTTTTGTAGGTTTGGTCATGGGGAGACACCAGATTTCTCTTGTGGGTCTTGAGCTGAAAAAGTTTGGGAACCCATGATGCAAGTCATGCTTTGCTGTGGCCTCTAACTGTATAGGCTGACAAATCTCACTGCGCTGATCTGTGTAAAGGCCTTTGCACTCTCATCCCCTCCGTGTGCTAACATTTGCTTTGCTGCTATTGCTGCTATTTGTAAAAGCTGCTTTGGTTCTGCTGTGTTTGTATGGTGCTGGGAGGGTCTTCATTTCTGAATCAGTCTTCACGGGGGATTATTTGCATTGCTCCTCGCATGTTACATAACATGGGCTATGCATTACTATGAGGTCAAGGTGTATTAACACAGCTGGGAGAAGATCTGCAGCAAATGGTTACAGTAATGATGTGAATGTGTTTCCGAGCCGATATTAATAAAAATGACTAACTAGCTACCAGTGCTTAGATATTTTGGGCTGCTCATTGAATCCTGATGCAGATGTTGGATAAGTTCAGTGCATTCTTGACATGAAGTGCAACTGCTGCAGTACAAAATGTGATATTCTGTATCTGTTGTTTTATTGCGACAGCATTACATCAAACACAAAATATCCAGATGTCTTGTGCATCATTTTTTACACATTTCCCTGTAATTCAGCGAGACATATTTGGTATGTTGGGAAAATTTGGGATCTCTTTGGGATCTCTATAAATTAAAATAACTTTCTGAGGGTTTGAATGAAGCTTGGGACAGAAGTGACAAACCCACCCATAGACGCTGGAGAGTGGATGAGGTTAAATGCAACACAATGCTGTTATGCAGTCAGTGTGTCTGAGGCATGAAGTTCATTTTTGTGCAGTTTTTGACAATAATAGATATCCAAAGTGATTTTCCAAATACAATTTCAAGGCAATATCTGGCTGGTTTGTGTAGTTTCAGATCAAACTTTGGGTATTTTACAACTTAATCAAAGCAGTTATAGTGGTGTTGTTTGTTCAAATGTGTGGACACTGGTTATGGGATCTTGGCATGTGTTGGGATTTTGGATGTACTGTAGCTCTATGCCAAATTGGCTCATTAAAAAAAAGAGTTTAGCAATGAAGAGGTTCTCAGCCAAATGCATATAAAAGCATCCTAGTATGCATCGCCTGCTTCACCCATTACATCTCTTTACTGCTTCAGCATTTCCACCATACAAATTGCTTTATAATGTATAGGGAAGGCAGCATTTGTGGTATAGACATGCTATGCCAGGACAAATTCCTTAGAATTTAATGGTGAATCCAAAAATCTGGAAAACAGAACTGCTTATTTGTTTGGAATGAATGAAAATGACCTCTTAAAATGAGAGATGGTAAGTCTGAACTAGGACGATGAGCTGTTAAATTCCAAGAGTTGTGTGAGGCCAGTGACTCATTCAAACAAATCAGTAAAACAGACCGACTCCCTGAAAAGGCGGCATCACACAGCTCACTAACACAATTATTATTATTATTTTTTATCCTCAGTTGCCAAAGTGGCAAAAGGTTATCAGTCATGCCTGGTATGATATGCACGAAAGTTTCATTTTCACAATCCCAGTTTCAGTAATGCTCTGACTGTGCAAGACACTCACATTCACATAATAGCAAGTGTTAGATCATCCATGAAATTGTGTAAGAGACAAACAGTATTTCACATTTTGATATGATTATGATTTTTTCTGTGTCAGTATTGCTTACTGAATAGTTCGCAAAGACAGGAATGGAGTCATAGGAAGCTCTTAAAACCCAAAAATGGGGATGGTAAGAGGAGAGAAAATGCTTGAATGCTTCCAATAACAGAGTCTGTTGGTAATGAGTCTCTGATGCAAACTTCTTGTCAGAACCAGACTGATGCTTGGCCTCCTTGCCAAGTGGCATTTTCATCAGACGCTTTCACAGGGATACCACAGAGGCATTTCAGTAGTGCTTCCTGACCTGAAAAAAAAAACATATAACAGCAATTCTGTTGTTTACTTTTTTGCATTTAACATGGTTGTTTATGTGCTGTGTGAGTTTGAACCTTAAAATTTTGTTAAAACTCCACTGTCTAATGTAAAAAATATACATGAAAAAAGCCCCTCAAGGGTACACAGCACTTTAGGCAGCTACTCTGAGGCAAAGCCTCAGCTGTGTGATGCTGCTTTAGTAGACATAGGGACTGGAAGATGGTGTTGTGTGCCAATGGAAAAAGAGGATTTTAAGTGGGAGAGTAGGTGGAAAAAAAATGTGTCACTCCTTGCGTTCCCTGTGGATTAGATTAGGCCACTACAAAATAACTGAAAGGTAAAGTTTTGGTTAAAAATTAGATATAACATTTGAAAAAACAAAGTTAACAACCTTAAATTTATTCAATCAACCTTAAAGACCGCAAAACATCAAAGTAACATACATTATTTGCTATTATAAAAGTTATGAGCCATCTTCCTACCACTTATCATATAATGCATGTTTGCTGAGTATGTAAAACACGGTCTTATTTTTCAGAACTCAGACTTCTTTTGTATGTATACAAGTGACTGTAAATACACTCAAGGCAAAATGCCGTGATTTATTTATCTGAGCATCTAAAAACCAACTACCATAAAGGTTGAAAGTGCTCTTAAGTTCTTAACTAAGACCGAGTTGGGATGACCTCTTTTTTTTTTTTTTAGCTGGGAAATATTATGAATGATGAATTGTCAGAAAAACTGATCGGTTTAGCTCGGAGATTTTGCATCATGCAATATAATCCTAAGATGTATTAGACGAGTAATAATTTGGGGTTGATGGCTGACAGCGATTTCCCTTGTGAAACATAGATCATTTGTAAGTGTTTCAGAGATTCAATCGGGTAATACGGGAGGCTAAATAGCACAGGAATCCACATCACTTGCACATGTGTGTCTGGTCTCTAATTCATTTTACTGATGTCAAAACAGGGGGATTATGTGTTTTACAGATTTTTTTTCAGCATAGTTTCTCCTCAGGCAAGTCCGCATCTCGCCACCCCTTTGGAATTGAGTTCAACACTCGTACACAACTAATAACTCAGACTGCGTGGTTAACTATGCAACCAGCCGTCAAGAAAGGCAGCAGGAGACTAATGGGTCTCAATTCCTTGGGATGTTTTCTGTTTTTTGTGGCATTTCTGTTTTATTTGATAGACACAGTAGAGAGAGAGAGAGAGAGAGAGAGAGAGGAAATACAGGGAGAGGGGATGACATGCAGTAGAGTAAAGTGGTAGTAACAAGCACAATTTTAGCCACAAGTACAGGCTGATTCAGGGTAGTTTTGCTTGTTTGAAGAGTCCTGGATATTTTCCCTGCTGACTTATATGCAGTTACCCCCTTGACTGCATACTTCACATCAGTATTTCATAGTTAATGAAATACTGATGTTTAATTGTCAATGTTACTGATGGTTGATTGTTCATATGTATACAAACAATTTGTCCTCATCATAACCAACAGAATAAACTGCACTGATAGTAATAGTGAAGTCACTTACTGTCTGAAATTATTGGGTCTAAAAATACTTCTTACAGATGTGTTGAGTAAATGCAGATTTCGGAAATACTTTGTGTAAACTGCTGTGAATTTCAACATGTATTTGGGTCTGTTTGCAATTGTTGATAACCTCACAGAAGTCTTCATGGCAACAAGTCAAAATGGTCTGCATCTGTAAATATTTGGAGATTTCTCCCACAGCCAGAGACAAGAGAGTGGAGTTGGTCCTGCTGTCAACACAAACGATGACACACACATGACTCCAGTGAATGAATGGTAAAATACGTTCATAACAGCATCCAGGTTGCTTTTGTGGGGATTAAAGCACTTTGTCACCGCAAACTTCAGACAAACACTGTCTAAATGAACAGATGTTATGGCGGAGCAGCCCCAGGCAGAAGACTATGATTTGACATTCGAGATCTTTGGCTGCCTGGTTTTTAGCTTTGGGAGAGTTGCTGGCATGGACTGATTAAACGGGGAAAAATGAAGTAAATTCTTACATGGATTCTTCTGATTAGTGTCAAGTCATCACTGTTTAAACATTTTTTAAGAGCAGACACTGAAAATATTGAAGATGCAAAAGAAATGTGTCTATGAAAGAAGTGAAGACAACACTGGATCAAAGGTCTTGCATTCCACTATCCAGAGCATTGATTGGTCCAGGGCTTGTGAAGGGCTCAGACAAACAAAACCTAAGTGGGTCAGTTCACTATTATGGCCTCAGTATCCACAGACAAATATAGAATCACAAATCAATAAACCTGTCAATGCCCCTTTGGCTGCTGAGCACTTGAGCAGCAGGATGCCAACGCATGGAGTCGACAAAAATCAAAAGTACAACTTGGTGCTTTGAAAGGATCTCCCCCGAGGTTTTCTTGTGAGAGGAATCCCTCCCGTCTCCCAGCTGTGCTCACAGCTGGAGAAATGTACATGCCTAACATTGATATAATCGATTTATACCAGCTATTCACACAAAACTGTGATATTTTGAAGTGAAAATTACTTTAAAACCAATTTACTGTTCACACAGTATAGTGTAGCTCAGATAGCAACCGCATATATCTGTATTTACTCATGAGGTGTGTTCAATGACATTGGTGTGTTGCTGGCTCCTATTCCCATGTTTCTGTTCCATTAGGTGACATTTTCTATCGCTGGTGTACTTTGGGATTGTATGGTGTCATTTGTTTTGCATTGCAAGTTTTTATGCCAGGAAGTGATGCCATCAATTGACTACAGATGGACGAGTACTGCAGATATCTTATGAGGACCTCGGTTTGAAATGTGGTGAAACATTTGAATAAATGCAGAGGCCAAAGTGTGTACCCTGTGCACAGCTGTGCATAACAGTCAAGGTGCTGCCAACAGCAGGAAAACAAGTCTGTTAAAAAAAAAAAGGGGGCAGAGTTGCCAGCATTTCATCATTCATCATCAGCAAGCCTACCAAGCTAGATTTATTTTTTGCTTTCGACAATTGAATAAAAAAATTGTTGAAGACGTGGCCTGATATTTAAACAGGCTGATCTCAGAAAATTAACATATTCTTTTACAGTTCAAACAACATGTTTTTGTTGTTGTTGTTGTTGTGGTTGTTGTTTTCCCCAGCCCTTTAGAAATTTGGACTCATGGAATCCATGCTTTTCACATGGACCTCAGTGGTTAAAAATGCTGTGCATGACCTACAGTCATAGGATCAGGATATTTTATGGGTCAAGTGTTGTTTTAGTGTTAACTGTCACTTTAAAAATCCCAAAAGTGGAAAATTTGCCTTTGCCTTTGAGGGATCTTTTACATCATTTTTGGGGGGGTCAATGACCTTTGGTGAGAAAAAGGTCATGCCCATGGAGCTCTGTGGGCCTCCTGTCTCCCTCTTGAGGGATCACAGTGAGATCAGAGCACCACACACACTACATCACTCTCTCTCAATTCAATTTGATACAACTTTACTACACACCATAGTGGGAATTTGTCAACCTCAGTTCCTTGACTGGTGCAAGTCCCTGAAAGGCTCTGATGTTTTGATGCATGTCATCATTTTCAGTGTGAACCAGGCTCTAAAAGGGCTTTGGTAGCTTTTCAAGTCCCATCTTGGTCATGAGTCGTTTTATGTCAACTTTCTTTGGACCTGCTTTGACTCAAACATGACTAGACCTGGTCTTGGTCTACAGAGGGATGGTCACAGCAATGCTTTTCAATCCCCGAGACAGAAAAAAAGGTTGAGAGACGTTAAATATTTTTTTCCTTTTAATGTCACCTAAATATTTTACCAGAGCTCAGCAGCAGATTCTGCTTTCTGCAGGATGCCATTTTCAGAGGTGAAGAAGGATTTTTGAAAATATAGGTAATTTCCACTATCAGCCCCAGCAGATCAACGCCAAGTGTGATAGATAGAGAAGCCAAGACCTGGCAGACAAACGAAAATGATGAGATCAGTCTAGTGTTTGCAAAATGTTGCTAAATGGACTGGAGAATAACAACAAAAACTTGGCACAGGTATTGTTGCTTGTTTTAGTTCAACTGTGAATGAAAAAGGCTACCTTTGCTTGTATTGGCTCATCATTCACAGTGAGAAAAACCAGTCTCATAATAAACATATTTCCATCAGTATGATCTTCAAAAAGTAAGCATCTTTTTTTTTCTTATGCTCAATGTGATGGTTAAAGTCTGGCCAGTCATATCCCTGATTCAAATCCACAGGTCATGCGATTCACAATGTCTTCCATTATCTCCCACTGGTTCTTGTTATGAGCAATGCCATCCCGTCAATACACTTTTGGTTTGGCTCCTCTGCCTGCCCTTTGCTCTTCATTATCTCATATTCCAGGCAGAGTTGAGTGATGCAAGAAGGTCCAAGGTCCAGGACACTCAGCACCATGAAATGACATCACCCCTGGGGCCTCGTCATTCAGAAAAGCAGGGAAAAGATGCTAAATAATATTTTGATGAGATCTTTCTGTTTAAAACTGAATAGAGCAAAATTAAACAAAGCAAAGGAAACTACCTATATGCATTATTTTCATCTAGACTATTTGGTACAACAAAGTGTTCAATTATCATGTAAATGAGGGTACATTAATATGACGTGGTAGATAGAAGGATTTGAGCGCCATATAATTCTCACTGTTGAAAGCACCATGAAGAACTAAACTGGACTATGTGCTCGACTGGTTTTTATGTCAGTTGGACTTAGGAAGACAGCCACTGCCTCTTACACACAGCTCATCTGGAAGGATGCTTGCTGAAAACAGTGAGCTGGACCAGAGTAGGCTGGCTGGGATTAAGGAGGATTAGAGGTGAAGAGGATCGCCTGCCAGGTTGGTGTCCATTTCTCTCTCTCACGCATGTTTCTACTCAGCACAGCCTTTTAAGTCAAGTCAAGTCAAGTCAAGTCAAGTTAAGTTAAGTCAAGTCAAGTCAAGTCAAGTTAAGTTAAGTTAAGTCGTCAAGTTGATCAAGTTAATAATCAAGTTAAAATTTCATCTTAAGGTGCAACATATTAAAAAAACATGAGATCCTGTTAGTAAAAGCAACAGACTCATCATCTCCATGTATAAAGTATAACCAGCATACCATTACAATGAAAATGCAGCAGTAGTGGACACAACATAATCAGAAATCAACATAAACATCATCCTAAAAGTAGGCCTACATAGTTGTGACATACATATTAATTTTTATCTCAAACTAAAAGAACTGGACTGCAAATCATCTTGCTAAAATCAAACAATGGGCAGATGTTACGCACACGCAACAGACTCCTGTTATGTAATGACACACCTGCATACTGACTAAAAAAGCAGCTACAAAACATCAAAATCCAGTCATTCACTTTACAGCAGAATAGTTTTCAGAAAATATAAACCTCCTCTTCCAGACTTGGCCCAAATAAAATAGGGACTGAGAACTGAGCTTGAGACTGGATGATGACGATTTTAAAATTCTGGAAGTGTTGAGGAAAACGAGGGTGGGAGGATGCACCTCCCCCCTCCCTAAACGAGCATTGTCAGTCTGTCCCTGGTAGGTGTGTATGGTGTCTATGCTGTATGATTGTAAACCACATCATTGCTGTATAAGGGCATGTATATCCTGAATATGTTGCCATATTAATAAATAAAGGATTACAAGAAGTATCCTCGGTGTGCTTGTGTGAGTTGTGTGTGAGTGCATGAGTTTGCTGCTCTTAAGAAGTTGCAGAAAGAAGAGAGAATCCAAGACTGCAGACTGTCTGAGTGTGATACAGTAAGTCTGGTCTCAATTTGATGCTTCAGTTGTTTTTTTTCTCTCTCTCATAATACAAAATGTCACAATGATTAGTGACAGACAATGGGTTAAGTTTGATGGTGTAATTGAAATTTGGCCATGGACTTGATGAATCCTCCTGCCTGTCTGTGTGCTACAGCTCTGCTTGCTGAATGTTCCATGAAACTAATTGTAAATCTGTCATACAGTACCTGAATTATGAAACTGTTTTGCAGATGTTTGCCGAAACTACCTTGGGCTGATTTGTATTGATGTTTTTTGTTTTTCTTTTTTCCTTTTTTTGGTCAGATAGACAAAGCACATAAAAGTAAACCTGTTTTTGACAATAGCTCTTTATTTTTTACAGATGTTTCCTTGCCTCACAGGGCATGTAGTCTGCCAGTAATAAAGGTGCATGAGGTAAGACTGACTTTTTTTTTGTTTTTTTGTAAGACAAAATAACCACAACACTGTACGTCTGTGAGGATTTGAAAAGATTTCAATACCACTGAGTCAATACCATCGACTCAGTGATTGCTTGATTGCTGGGTGCTGAGAATTCTGACTTTTAAAACGAATTTCCTGGACCATAGTCTCTATTTTGGATGTCCTGAATGTATAATTTAAAAGCAAAATTAAAAAAAAAGTGTAATGTAAGTGGCAAAATAGACTTAACAGCTTGCATAGTATATTTTCTCATCTATTATGCTTATTCTTAATGGAAAATCTGAACCATGATTTGAGAGTAGCCTATAAAGTGTCTATGGTGTGTTTCAGCCAGTGATGCTGGATCAGTATTCCTATTCAAAGTTTCTGCAGACAAATCCTCTCTGAGTATATTGCAGTCCTCTCTGCCTCCCTGTGATGTGACAATCATGAAATTAAAGTATGAAAACAATTGATCTGACACAGGACAAATAACATTCATCGACAACGTCTATGGCACAAAGTGAAAATTGGTCTCCAGCCCTCATTTATGGCTTTTAATGAAAATGGATTGGCTCATTCACAGCAGCAGTACAGACTCATGAGAAGATTCTGCACAGGCCACGTCCTGTCTCCGCTGGCTTGCTGTGCAAAGCTTTATCACGCTACATAAATCTTTAATAGTGGCGTAAACCACTGGAATGAACACATTAATGCACGTCCTCTTATAACACTGGCTTAATGGCAACAAATGAAGTACTATTAAAAACCCGTCTGTGGATGTGACCCTGGTCGTTAGATCTGAGATAAATCCAAAGATGGCAAATAAAAAAATAAAATAGCTAAATTATATCAATACTATGTGTACATAGTATAGTATGTATACATACTATACTATGTGCTGATTGTTACTCTTTTTTTTAACTTTTTTAAAAATATTTTATTATTCTTTTTTCTTTTGGGAGGCATAGAAATTGGTCTCTCCACCAGTGCTTGTTTCTCTCAGGTTTTAATTCACTTAATCAGGCTGCTAAATGAGCACCAGGCTTACAAGTGCACCGTTAGGAGTCATAACTGGCTATAATTTCCTGTCTTACCTTCAATAGACAAAACCATCTTTCACATATTAGTACACTCTTTTGGACTGGCATAATTTGTCAACCTTGTCCACAATTATGCATTTTAGTGTATGAACTGTGAGGAACGGCCCTACCTGACCCACCACCAGCAATAATGACTTTTTACAGGTTAATGCATCAATAACGTAAGCCTCAGAAAGGGACCACACTTCAAATTGAATACTTACAAACTTAATCAGCATATTATCCAAGACAGGGTAGAATAAAGAGGCAGGAAAAGTGTCCTTGCTCTGCTCAGGTTTACAAAATAGGCTGTTTAAATGTTATCTTCATTTGGAGCAAAAAGTACTCCATTCCACGACAAGCTGGCATGACATACTTGGTACTTATGGATTTCTTAAGGTCTCTACTTTCACATGGCACTCTTGTCCTCACACTATGTTTTTAAAATGATCCTAAACCCATGAAAAATCAGCTAATGAACTCAACTGCGTACTCAACAGTACACTAAAATACACCACAAAGTCAAACGTCCCTCTGATTTCTTAAATGTACCTGTAATCATGTAATTTTCAACTGTGGCTTTTTTTCTCCATCAGAAATAATTTACTTCATGCCATAGTGTTATCTCAGGCTTCATAGTGCCGAACAGCTGGGGAATGGGCACAACTACAGCAGGATGCTTGTGCAGCTAGATCGTTCTGCAGTGGTGCAACTGCAGAGCAGAAATGGTTCTGCACAGGGTTCTGCACAAGATGACAGCATGGTGGTAGCAGTCATACACTGGCTGCAACAAAGACTGCATATGTGCTGGAGTACCTATGTGTCTGCTGTTTGTATGTTATTGGTTTATTTGTTTAATTTCTTCAGTACTGTGTGCAGTCACTGTCTCACAGTTTGGCTTGAACCATTAACTGATTGTAATGAGGCTTAATGCTTGAGTGGCATTCCCTGGTGGGAATGCTAGACCCTCTGGCTTCCAAGGCAAATAGGATCTTTGCCTTGATTGTTTTTTTTTAAGTGTTCAACACAATAGCCTCACAATTCCCTCTTATTCTTGATAAAACATTACAAAAAATTCAATATGTAAAGTGTTGGCCGTACATTTGTTAGAGGTCTTATGGATTTTAGGGATGTGCAATTTTGCTTGAAATCAAGGACAGTATAGTGCCCAATAGTAGTAGTGCCTAATATAGGCCAGTCAGTGAAATTATGAAAATGGTAAGAATTAATCATACATTTCATTTCCATCATTTTAAAGTTTAATCAAAATCTCATCAGTGGCACCAGATATTATGCATGTCAGATGAACAAATGGATAGAACAACCAGGGCTGATCCACGGTTCATCCTTAAATTTAATTTTATGGGAAAATGATATGGACATGCTAACTTGATCTCAATCTTCATCTGTTTTGTTCATCATCAGTATCTGTTCATCATCAATATCTCAAATATATAATAATGGATTATGATAATAATGATAATATGATGATCGCCAAAAATATGATAATGATAATGACACTGAATTTGCTTGAATAATTTGAATATTAGCAAAATATTTGGAAAAGAAAGTGACCCTGGACTGGTCCTTTATTTGGTTCTCTTCATTCAGGCCATTAACTTTATTGTCTACTTTATTGTCATTAACTACATTGTCTCATGGTGTCATGATGGATGTCCCTGTTATTATGTGATGTGTTGCATTATGTTTATGTATTGATAAAAACTCCCATGTCACTGGTAGTTGTAGGCTCTAGCCTAAACCACATAGTGGGGCTGCAATACAGAAGAGTGTCCCATCAGTTCTAATTGAGATCCTGTAGATTCGCCCTGTTTAACAGAATAAATGGTGTCATCGTCAGGCAGGGATAATGACAACTTTGAAGAAAAATCAAACTGTCTCTTTAGCAGAAAAACATGTTCTCCATTAAGATAAAAAATTGATTCACCCATGTTAGATGAAAAATTACTCAAACAGTTCCCTCTCCCTGCCATTTGGAGGTGCCAATGTGCAAAGTTGCCTTGTCCAACATTAGGAGAAGACCACCACTACCATCTGGTTTTTATATACATCTCTCCAACATATTCTATTTCAGGCCTGGCTATGATTGTTTCATTAGAGTGATTACAAATGTCTTTCCAAATAACAACTTTAATGATGCCCCTCAAGAGATGAGGGCCCTGGAAACAGGGATGCACGAGGAACATGCATGATATTTCCTGGTTGCATGGAAATCTGACAGGCAAAAAGGCATGGAGAGGGAATGCCATGTCACCATTTCTGAATGACTGAACTCCTACAGTAGGGCCTTAGCAAAATATAAGCACATGCTTTGTAGCATGAAAAGCTGATATGTTCAGGGGGAAAAAAATAAAGCTAGTAATATTGGATGACACAATGGATGTTTGTTCAATATTGTCCCTTAGGTATCATCCCAACAGAGCAGGAAATTGCCATATTGAGAAAACAAATGAAGGGATCAATATAAATAGGCAGACAATCTACCTATCAGGTTGCACAGTAATTTGTATTCTATGCGTGCATGACTGAAAAAAGCAAAGGCACATTGTGCAATCCAAATTTTGTTCCTGGACTTCATATTTACCTCTTAATATTTTCAAGATATCTGAATATCTTTCATATCTACACTAGACTGTAGTAAACATTGATGGAAGAAATTGAATTGCTGCAGCAGAAGAGATTGGTTGGTTATGAGTAAGAACATAACTAATCGAGAGTCATGAAGAAAATATAACAAATACATAACAAATACATTCACTGACACATTTACAGGTTGTCAGATATTTATGGTTTACAGATCTAGAATTTTCTGGAATATATTTGCGGTGTACCGTGCTGACTTCCCGCATTATTAGATCAAGACAGTGGATGTGCAAATGCACATTCTTGTGTCATGTATACAGATGGGAACATACAGAATGTGTCCAGCCTTGACTCTGTGCCTTGCAAACCTTTCAATCAAGAATATTCTGTGATGGAAAACCAATAAGTGATGTACAATCAATCAGACTTACAGACTGAGATAGTATGCAATATGTCCAATACTATGTCCATAACATACAAATGCACTTTTCTAGCTGCATTGAATGTGCAGCTGCACCTAGCATATGTACAACCATATGTGCAGATGTGTTAGCGCTTCTTATTATCACACCATGTCAACAAATGGAATATATGCATAGAAAATGTGTCTAGAAATATGTACTGAGAAATCATCATAGCAGTCCATATCTAAAGTGTGATTCTTTTCAGTCAATCTCAAAAACATTGTGGGTTTTGGTTTCGCACAGAGCTGTAAATTACAGTAACAAAAATACTAAACAAAGTATTCTGCTGTTTCTGCTTTATATTTTATCTTGCGTGTTACTGTATTGATTCACCAGTCTTTCTTCACCAATTGTTGTATGAGAAGTGCTATACAAAGTTATTAAAAAATTATTCTGCTTCTTCTTCTTCTTGTGTAATAGTAATAATAATAATAATAACAATAACAACGACAACAACAACAGCAACAATAACACTAATAATAATAGTAATAATAACAGCAACAACAACAATAATAATAATAATAATAATAATAGTGTAGAGTCAAGATAGTCATTATGCACTTGTCTGGAGGATATTCTCTTGTATAACACAGGGTTGTGTGCTGTTATTCAGTAAGTAATTATAACCCCGCTAATTAAAAAATTAGCCACATAGCTCATGTTGAACAACTATTCAGTAATAAATTATTAAATACTTACATGATAAATCTTTTGAAAAATATATTTTGTTATTCTTATGGTCATCTGGTGTCAGTCACATGAGTCAATAAGATGTGTGATCATGAGTCTGACTTGATGCAAACATGTTCAGTGTGAAACAAGAAGTTCATCCCAATCATAACAAACTAAAGCAGCAGATTTGCTCATTCATCTCTTGATTTAAGTTAGGCTGTTTAGTTGCATTGTTGAATATTAATCATCTATTCAGGATAAACTGAGTTAGCTCTGAGTTGAGCTCTTATTTGATTGTTGAAGGGCTTGTGCCTTTTGCAGATGAAAACGTTCGCTGGCTCTCCAGCAATGACTTGTCTTGATCTGACTGACCCATTTTAAACCTGTGCAAATATTGCCACCCCCCCTCCGTGTATTCCAGTGTCAACACTGATTGTCCTAATGTATTTGCACAAGATGCACCACTGAACAAAAAGGGTACAGTCTGGATAAACACAAAGCAGACAAGTTCATTAGCTTTCTATTTAAAGTATCATGACTTGCTACCACTATTACCTAATAGCTCAAATGGGTCTTTGGTTTGCTTATTGATATGATGGAGGGGCAATTGAATTATGAAAGGTTACTGACTTAAGAGACTGGAGGGGAGAGTTCTCATGCTGCTTTTTGGCAAGTGAAGTATTGCAAGTCTATCTACTAGTCTGGGGACAGTGCGTTGTTGGGCACGAAGCAAAGTGCTGCATTTTCATATTGAAAAACTTGAGTAGGACGTCTGCTGCTTCACTATATATGTTCAGCCTTACAGCTTTAAGAGCATCACCAAGGCTCCTTTGAGACTGGATATAAAACATGAAGACCACAGACTTGACTATTTGGTCTGAGTAAGTCATATTTAATTGTTCTACAGCTTTATTTATGTGCCTATGTTGTAAATTTGGTTATATAGATCAAAAAGTGCAACTGAGGTGCAAGATGATCAGGCTGTGAAGATCAGATTCAATGAGTTATACAGGCATGGTCCTATGGAATTACTAGGTGGGGGATTGTAATCATAAGGCTTATCACAAAAATTTAAAGAGTAACTAAATCTCACAACTAGACCTCTATGAAGCCTGACCTCTAATGGTGAAAAGTAGGTTGCCTGGTGTTTGGTGGCAGGTGATGTCACCACCTGTACAAAAGGTGGTGGCAACACATTGCTTCTGGATAGTGTGGCTAAGTATATTGCGGGTTACTGCCTGTGTCCTGTTAACCCAGTGTATTAGTCCCATCTCCTGTGTTTCCCTAGCCTGTCAGCTCTCTGCGTCAGTTCCCTTTGTCTGCCCTTGCCAACTGTACTTGCTTGTGTTAATTGCCCTTGTGTGTATAAGTCCTGTGCTCTGTCCAGTCTGTCAGACCATTGTGTTGTATGTGTGTGATGTCTGCCTGTCTGCCTGAGCTCCTGCATTCCGAGTTTCCTGTGTACCTGCCTTCGTTGTGTTAATAAATATCCTGTTAGTCCTGTTAGCTCATCGGTCTCCAGCATTTGGGTCTACCTGCCTCTTCTTTATCATATTCTCATATAAAGAAAGAAAAGAATGGGTCTTAAAAAGGAGCCCTGAGGGATGCCACAGATCATTATTTTGTTTTTGTTTGTTTTTTTTAATCACATCAGTGTGAGAGCAGATTCAGTGTCTATTAGTTTGTGGACAAAACATGTATCCAGAATATTTAGTTTTCTTCTTGCAGAGGTTCTGATTGGTCTGATAGAAAACATGGAGAAGAAAAGTCTAATCTTAAGGGTCAGAAAATGCTGTCTGGGATCTGGGCAGCCAGGAGTCTGGTAGAGCCAAATCACTGTCTGTGACCGTGACTATGTTTGCATGCACACAGTAAACCAGCTCTTGGCTATACATCATGTCGCTGGCTATACTCCAGTTAAAGTCTTAATCAGATAAAACGGATTACACAAACTTTGAAGTCCTGCGACTGAAATTTCCTGTTGCTAGGATAAAACCACTTAATAGAGTATTTGTGTCTATCTGCTGTGCACGAGCCAAGAGGTATGAAAACATACAGCTGCTAGCTGACTGAATGAAAGGTATGGTAGGTTACTTTCACTTCACTGTGAAATAATAAGTAATCGGAATTGCTATACACTCAACCTATTTTAAATTGGTGCACAGGAGCCAGAGATTTGAATTGAATTTGAATTTGCATTGAATTGAATTTGCAACGTATTTCCAGAATGCATGGATGTTTTGGGCAGAGTCTTTCCTCAGCATCTATCTATTTATCTATTTATCCGGCTAAAAATTAGGATTAAGAAAGTAATTCTGCATCTATGTAAACACAGCAATTGATGAAGATTGTCTTTTTGTATTTTTTACTGTGGAACTTTTAGATTTGGCTTTAACAATAAAAACATTGCAAATGTGACAAATTGGTAAATGGTCATTTTCCCAACACTCAGACACACAGTCTCCTATTAGCACAAACACAAGTTTAATTTTCCTTCCCTAATGACCATGACAACAGGCACATCAGGCGAGCTGGCAGGGTTTGCACAAGCAGAAATAAAGTAAAATGACAGCACTCATAACTGCACACCGATGTCCAATAGATATATATTACCACAAAGAGAACTGAGCGAAACCATTTCTCACCCTTCCAGCTGGGACATTTATAATATATAATCCTTAAAACTTATGTGGACACACACAGACAAAATGTTCCACTGTCTTTTCCATCTTCTCATTAAACATCTACCTGTCCTAGAACTGTCACAACTAATAGATAGTTTCAGTGCCTTGCGTAGCAGCCAACCTGAAAATCGGCAAGAGTTATGGTTTATAGACTGCAAAAGCCAAGCCTCATGCTTACAATATCCAAGTGTGAAAACTTGCCTGAAGCTGAGAATGTGGCACCATGTTACTGTTTTGCTGCAGGGTTTAGGTTCCATTCATCCAAAATGTAAACTGAGATGGCAGTTTACATAACACTGATGAATTTTTTCCAGAGAAAAAATGGCAGTGCAGTGTGAATTAAAAAATGCAGTTACGTTGAAGGATGAATGACTCCATTGTAATGCTGTCCTACATATTAGAAGTGGGACTCCATAACACTAGAACTTCAGGAGAGCTTATGCAATTCTTATCTCTACATAGTATATGCAACAGATATTTATGGTGAAAGTGTAAATGTAGCCAACCTTGTGTCACAACGGACAGGTACTAACAATTCAAAACTGTTTCTCTCTCATTACAAAGCATGGAGTCATAAATATTACTTTGATGATTAAATACTTATACTATACTTATACTTTATACTATAAATCTAGAACTCATTCCATGCATTTCATCCCTTCAAGAATAGCCATCAGTTGCACAGCTGGACTCTCATCTCTGGCTGCAACTTAAAGGACCATACCAGTGATTTTGAATGTTTGGCCCAATTAGTACAATTTACCCACATCTTACATTGCAACAAAGCATTTTGTAAACCATGTTGGAGAACTAAAGATTTTACAATATATATTTAGAAGTCAAATCAGATTTTTTGCTTGAAATGCCCACTTTAGCCCATCAAAAACCATTGAACTGATAATTGGCTGTGTAAAGCAAAATTTTCCCCAGCAAAGTTTCCCCAAGGGACTATTTTCCAGCAGAAAGACTGTTTCATTCCACCCAATTTCAAGTCATCAAAACACAACAGTGCTGCTGCTTTTAGGAAAACTAATGTGGAGGACTTTATTACAGTGACAGAGTACAGGTGTGAAGTTTGAAGTCTCTGAAAGGGTTATGTAAGTATATACATGTTGTAGCTATAATGCTAAACATGCAAAATCACTGGTATGGCTCTTCAAGCATTCCATGTTGCATGATTGTACATACTGATGGCTTTTGAGGGTGACACACTGTATATGTCTCACCCTATCCTATTGCACTATGAGGTCCTGTTTCCCCTGTCTTATGGGTGTTTTATGCCTTATGTTACCATGTTTTAGTTGTCAATATGTCTCTCCAATAATGTCACCAAGACAAATCCCTGTTTGTTTACTGTATATGTCAAATTAAATGATTTTGACTCAGTGAGCTGTTTCTCACTTTCATTTCCCCACTGGGGGACATTGGAATTGAATGAAGGGCACAAACACATTCATCATCCTCTCTTCCCATGGCTCTCCCTGGGTCAGTGCATCATGGGAGCAGCAGATTGTAGGTCTAGATAACAGCTAGAGAGTACATTATAGTGTTTGCGTCATTCTTTTCCTTTAGGCACTTGTTCAGTCCTGTCACCACAAGCTACCTAGAGGTGGTCAGTGGTGAGGAAAGGATGAAATGTTCAACCCTCAGGTCAGGAACCCTCATATTTTCTGTTTTAGGTTCTTACAACCATTTGTAGGGCATATTGTTTGGACTAGAGGCGGAGGAGAGATGGCACAGTATGATTTCTATCAGCTAAATTGTTTTGATGAATGGAATTCCCTTTGGTTTTCAATATCTCACAGATATTAAAATGGCCCCAGGTCAGTGACAGAGACAAGGCTTGCTTACTGATCTTTATTAGATCACTTTTCTTGAAGATGGAGGACAGTAGAGCCACTACTGAGCATGGGGGATTATAATCATAAGGCTTATTTCATATGAGAATAATATGTTAAGTCTGTCCTCTTGTAATTCTGTAGATATTCTTGGTCAATGGATGCCATTTCACAACCCCATGCCATCTCATTGGAAACAGAAAAAGGGCCCAAGAGCATTACATCATAATTCAACAATCAAACAGCAGATACTTTGAGCAAATCACCAGAATTTATCATCCGTTAGTAAGCCTTGAACATTATTTTAGACTCCTCTCAGCAGGGGTCATTCCCACATCCCTAATAGCATACAGTGTAAACTGATCCAGCTTTGGAGCACTGGAGATGCAAATGCAGGGAAATGTCAAAGCAGTACACAGTTCAACTGTTGTTGTTTTTTTTTTTTTCTCCTCTACTTTGATACAGCAGGAAAGTTCAGAGATACTTTGTATGTTCCCCTTCCTCCTTGCTGGTCTCAGTGTTGTGTTTTTGGTGGTTTAATGCAAATCATTCTCCATATTCTTTACCATGTTACAGTCCCATTAGGTAGTTTTAACACTCGCTTTAATTTCTATCATGTTTATCTTTTTGAGGTGAGACTTTATATTATTTGCACATTGGATGTTAGGTTGGAATTTAACTTCAAAAATAAAATGATAATGGATTAATCAATATAATATTACATTATATTAAAGAGTATCTCTGACCTGTATGTCTGACCTCTAGTGGTGAAAAGTATGGTGTCAGGAGATGTCACCTGTTTCAATCTAAAGACTAGGCACTGTACTATTCGCCATTAGAAGTCGGGCTTCACAGAGATTTCGGTTTTGGGTTTAGTTAGTCTTTAAGTTACAGATGTTGCTAAAAAATGGTTTTCTTTGAAAAGGTTTTGCAGGCCTAGCAAAGCACTTTCTTTCAATAGTCCCCTATAGATATTCAGCAGAAGGTCAATTGATATACAAGTTACATTTTTTTCAACTACATGTCTGTAAATATTCAAAGAACTAGCATACCAGTTTCTAAGCCTTCTCCCCTGGCAGGGGGATTTTGAATCCTCCAGAGTTCTGTGCAAGATACTCCCACCAGCACTGTGATTGGTCATAAAATTTGATGGCCTGTTTCCCATTCATGAAAACAGGCTTGACATAAGTCCCCACCAACTATAACCCTAACCTGCTGGCCCCAGCGGAGCTATGATGAGCTCCACTCTGCAACATCGAGCTGTGATAATGGAGGGTTACAGCAGACTGCGCTAGAAATAACAGGATGGTGTCTGCTCAGGTGCCATTTGGGTGCTCATATGCCATCTATACACCTGCAATTGCAGATCAGATTTTACTGCACAAGGGTTGTGAAATGATACAATATGACCCCATGTCCACTCCTTCATTTTAGCCTCCTTGCCTCTAACAGGGTAGACCTGTATCAGCCCGATACAGACTGAGTGCAGTGGTCAACACTGTTTCTTGAGCACCTGTGTGTTGTGTTCCTCATTTGTGGAGTGGGGTGAACTGAATGTGGAAGTGGGTTAATGGCAGTGTTGGGCAGCAGTGGCGTTACATGGAGCGACATTACTAGTTTAGCTACATTTCTCAGTAGCGTGGCCGCAACGTCACTGTTTTCTAAATCAAACAGCTTTTTAGTAGTGAAACTATTTTACTGATCAAATAGCGTGGTAGCGTCCACAGAAGCTACATTTTCACATCACGTAGCTATCCTAATCATTTGAGGAAAAAATTTTAGAATGCAGAGGCAGAAACATGTTCTCTCTCTCTCTCTCTCTCTCTCTCTCTCTCTCTCTCTCACACACACACACTCGCACACTCTCACACACACACACACACACACACACGTCTGTTACTGCTGGGTGCAGGTTTCCTCTTTTGCTCCTGTGGTTTGAACCAACTTATTGAGTTTAAAGGTCATTTACAGTTTGTCCTCCAG
>OMLB01063993.1:8169-19627 GCA_900302555.1 Myripristis jacobus | reverse complement strand
AGGAAAGGAGAAGAAAAGAGAAGAGAAGAGAAGAGAGAAGAGAAGAGAAGAGAAGAGAGAAGAGAAGAGAAGAGAAGAGAAGAGGAGAGAAGAGAAGAGAAGAGAAGAGAAGAGAAGAGCGATTAGGGTGCTGGGGAAAACATAAGGAGAGAGTAGGTGGCAAGGTCTTGTGGTTATCTAGCATCTATATTTAAGAGGCAGACAGGTACTTCTTCCTTTCTCATTACCTCTTGCATAATGAAATTTTTCAAAATGCACGAACACTCACTCACACACACACACACAACCACGCACACACACACACATACATACATACATATAGATAGATAGATCGATATCGATATCGATATCGATATCGATATATATTTAGATACAATTGAAAAACGACAACAACAATATGTGGTTAAGCAATAAACCTCTTCATTTTCCAGAGAGCTGACCATCAAGCAGAGTGGAGTGTTTGCAAATGGGACTCGCACTGCTCCAAACTGCCAGGCATGGACCTCAGAGAAGTCACACAGGACAAATGATATGAGGGTTGAAGCAGCACCAGTCAGGAAACAACAGTCCCTATCTGATGGCTTCAGGTTCAAAATCCTTGAAGGTCTCAGCGTGACTAACCTCACTGGATATATAGCTTTAGAAATGGATAAAATAGTAAGCTTGTCTTGATATTGATCTCAGGACTTGTGTACAGAACTACATACATACAAGTCCCAAGATCAAGTCTCAGATGTATACAAGAGAATAAAATATCATATATCTCAAGTGTTGCCAATTCAAACGAACAGTCGGGATTTCCCCTGGAGCAAAGTAACCCAGGAAGAGTAAGAATGAAGAGTGGGAAGACAGCAATCTCTTTGATGCAATGCTATGCTTTTTTGTTTTGTTTTCTTAGAAAGAAATCTTCAGATCACAAAAATTGGAAGAGGTCATTAATCTCTCTGGGGGAAAAATCTCTCTGGATATAGATTGTGGTGAATGTAAATTCACACTATGATAATAATTTTGAATAACAACATCTGTATACGTGGATGGGCAGCCACTTCTGAACTAAAAGACAAGCTATAACCATAAAAAAGTTATTTCTCTGAATTCCAGCCAAAGTGCCCCCATGCTCTGATGCCCACAGGAAGAGCACCATCTGTGCAGCATTCAATAAACGTTTGGCCATTTTCATTTTTAGATAAATGTGTTCTTGATGAGCAGTTTTTGTTTCATTATCTACCTTAATGATTCAGAGGTTTTGTCATAGAGTTTTATTGACATACTCTTAGTAGATTGTTTTTTGTTTTTTGTTTTGTTTTGTTTTGTTTTTTTTTCATTTTGGAGTGGAAAATATATGAACGATACAAATACTGTGAGACCCTCTGAAACTGTGAAAGAGCTCTGACGGATGGCTTTGTGAGTGTTTTACGTTGTGAAGGTATGGAATGGAGCTCTTTTCTCATCAATTGAAAGAGATTACCCGTTTAGGAATCCCAGCCTTTCCAATCCCAGGTCTTTTGTTGTGTAAATGCTTCTTTTCAGATTATGCTCCTCTAAGGTAGCTACATTCTTTTTAATCCCCTTAGCTTGCTCTCTGGCAGGTGTTTGCTTAATTTTGGCTTGCATGGTGGTAATTTATGTCTTGTGGAAACCGTGATAGTGCTTCTTGAGCAGGTAAACAACAACTGCCTCTATTAGCAAAAGCATAAACATGAGCTGATACAGGGGCTAAAGGTGTATCATTAGTCAGAGTGTCTCTGAAAGCCACACTGTCTTTACTGTATGGGTGACCATGTGTGGGTTGTCATTGCATGCCGCTGTCCCCTCTCAGTGCCCATGGGAGCCAAAGCATGGGCAGAACTCCCTTTGCTTCACAGATGGAGTCTGCAATTGGATACCTCCAGTGAATAATCTTCTCATTACTTATCATGATGAACTGTGGCATGCAAATATCAATAAGGGACTGTGGTGAAGCAATCCAATTAAGGCCTAAAACCAGGAGTCTCATTAGTGCTGAGTCCCTGATAATGCAAATGACACCCTACCAGTATTCAACCTTGAATATAAATGGCCATGGCAAATCAGCCACGCAAGGTGATTTTATCTACCTGGGTTTGATTAAAGACTTAAGTAAACACTGTTTTGTTTGAGATTTCTCAATACAAATAACCATTTTTCTTCAGTATAGGCAGTCATAAAATTATTTTCTCTGGAAGAAAATTGTGTTTGAATTCTCACTGACCTGTCTGTATCAGAGCCCAGGACGTGGCATGTGATTGTCTTGAAATTTAGGCTGTAGACATCTCTGGACTCACAAGCTAAAGGACCACACTGGTGTGCACGTTTTAGCCCATTTACAACAAATTACATATAATAAATAGTTGTAAATGATAAAAAAAAAAAAAAAAAAAAAATTTAGTGAAAAACTTGCTTAAGATTGGTAATCCACCCCAGTGAACATCCCATAAAGGTTTATTTTGTCAAAACTGCTGTGGCAATTTAGTTTAACACCCACATTGCACTGAAAAGTCTAATTTCTCCTAACATAATCACATGCTGTTAGGAAACACTGACATCTGGACTGCAAAGTTAACAGCCCTACATTCACACGTTGGTAAATAAAACCCAAAGGACAAACAATCAGGATGCATGGGTATTGTGAGAAGGATGATGAACATTTGGCTTCTTTTTGCTGTGAAAAGTTATGATAGTTAGTCTGGCTTACTACCAAGTAGGGCACTTGTTTTTCTGCTTTAACAACAGCACCTGAATGCACCATTATTCTCTGTCCCATTTGGAAAACACAACAGAATCAGAGTCTATTTGCAAGCATCTCTGCCACGAAATAGTCGGTAACACTTTACAATAAGAGTACAACAATTATTGTTAGTTGTTCGTTAATGCCGTAATAAACATTAAGTGACAGGTAATAAACATTAAGGAACAGTTAACTAACCGTTAACTAATGTGTCTAAGAATCATTTACTAGTGCTGTTCATGCTAAGGTATTAATTTATATGTTATTTAAGGGTTATTGTGGATATTATTAACATTAGTAAATGACATAATAATCATTAACTAAAAGTTAATTAACCATTATGGCATTAACTAACGTTAACTAACGTTAATTGTTGTACTGTTATTGTAAAGTGTTACCAAATAGTCCTTGAAAGCTTCTAAAGCTGTTGGCCAAAGCAGAGTAGAATTGTAAGGTTTATCACCTGAACATTGCAAAATGATCAATCAAGTATTTGAAGTGATATTTAAAAAAAAAAAAAAAGAAAAGAAAAACTTTGATTTGCTTTGAAAATGGCTTGTAGTAATGTGAGGTATTGTACGTACGCAGTGTAGGAGAGGAGCTAAAACATGCAAAAATGTCATTATAGTCGGTGGTTTTCCTTTTCTCACGTCTGGTTTAGGAGAGGAAAAGTACTATGAGGTTCACAGCAACCCCCTTTAAGGGTCAGCAAACATCTCAGTCTGTGATAAGCAATGCAACAAACACCTCAGTATTCCCTTTCAAAGCAATACGACTCCAAAACAAAAACAAAACAAAAACAGGTTTTTAAGGCACCATCAGTCTTCATTGGTTTTAGACTGCTAATGACCTGTTTTTTACTGAATTGCCATGCAGTGGAGAGGAAAGGTCCTCTCAAGTAGAAGTCAATCACCAGAGAGTGAAGAGTGAAATGATTCAACAATGATGCAACCTGACAGAGAAAACCCTCAGAGGTATTAAGAGTCTGCCTGCTGCTCCCCATGGCCATTTCCAGCCAGCTGTTGGCTCCTCCAGAGCCAGGCACAAGATGGAGATACATGGCAGTTGGTTGCCGCAAAATGGTGGAATTGTTATATTTAGCCAGGAAAATAGTTTGGAATGAATTGGAAAAACTGTCTTCACTCAACCCAGTCTCCAGGAAAAACTGGCATTTAACATATCTGTATACCAAGCAAACTTTCAGCTAACGTTAACATTAATCATGACCTTTTCCTAACCTTAACCAAGTAGCTTAACTCACTAATGAATCAAAAGAAATTGTGGCTAAAGGAGCTAACAAGCTAACATTAGCTACAGTCATGTGACACTGACACAGGTTCCACCACATTGACTATAAGTCTAAACGTTGATATGCAAGGTATTGGAAACATTGACATTTCAAAGCATTTGTTGGCTTGCAGAAATGTAAAATGGCAACATTTCATTCTGGCAACTGGGTTACTTCATTGTAATGTAACCTTTGTTATTGCACATATCCTGCCTTTACATAAGAGCTGACCTCTGAACAACAGTATTACATTTCCCCAAGATTTATGTCATCGAACAAGGACCGCTGCCTTTTATTGTTGGTTCCCATACACATTTATAGAAGTCTTATTGAAATTAATATGAGGATGCAGACTCTCATCTAACCATACCCCCAAGCGAGTCTTGATTATTTCACCCACCCACACAAACTTCCTTTGATATAAAATTTCCACCTGGGCTTGGGGATCACCTTCAATGATGAAGTGAGATGTGCTGCCAAAGCAGTGAGTGGCACAGAGCACCAGCAGACATGTTAGTGCTCTGTAGCCTGATTAACTCAACACATGGATGCCAGTGACAGCAGCATTACTATAACACAACAAGTAACCACGTCTAAGGGATGCATTGATTTCACAAACGCAAACAGCACAAAGAAGCAGGTACAACATTTGTCTCCTTGATTTAATTGGCTATGAGTTTGATTCTGCCCACTCTGATTGGACCAGTTTAGGAGTATGGAGTTTGACATAAATTATTACCTATCTATTACCTGTTGAATGTGGCTGGATTGCAGTCTTATTCTACATGCAATACTGTGCAATACTGTGCCTTGTGGCACAGCATTGCATTTCTGTATCTTTCTAATTCCCATGGAACTGGCCAAATGTAGATGACACGGTTCCATATTGAGATATTTTCAAAAAGTTTCAGCTATCTAAAACATCAGTGTTAAACATCAGAATTTGGTGTTGATGCCTCAGAAAATGTATCATTTTGCACTGGTGTTCAACAAACAAATAATGAAATCCATAGAAGAAGAGAAGGAGATATCAATTTCTCTTTTGACAGTTCCCTAAATTATGATGCAATACAGCCATAAGATATGCTATGTTTTGTTCAGGGAGAGTACTTGAGTGACAGCAATGTTGCTGTCACACAAATTACCTCTGTGTCAAAGTGTCATCATAGCTACATCACAGTGGCCTACGCAGGTGTCAGTATTCAAACTTATGCGTTGGAAAGTGTGTGCCCAGACTGATCTGATAGCTAAAACACTGGACAGCAGTGTCAATCTATGTTTTCTGTGCTAATGAAGCACAGATAAATACAGACCCAGTATGATTTACATTATCTGAAAGAGAGCCTTCGCTCAGAAATTTAGTGACATTTTTATCTTGCTATCTAAATAATTTGTGGATGTGCTGGCAAGATTAGATTTGTAAACCTCCTCAGTTTCAGCCAGGTGAACAAGTTCCAGCTGGGTCATCCAGTATCAGGTTGTCCTCAACTCTCTACTGTGAGTGGAAACCCGCAAAATGAACTACTCTGGACTGTTCACAGATTTTGAAGCAGGCTAACCTACAGTGCATTTTGACTCTGAATTGACCTTTAATCCTGCTTGGAAAACCTCTCACTCCGTTATGTGTACTGCGCTCTCCACCTACATGTATAACCCACAACGCAGGATGCTGAAAGTCATTCTGGGAAATGTAGGAAATCACTACCTGAAGTACAAATAGATAAAGTGGGCTGTGAGAAAGTGTGTACACCAAAACTACATCACTATATCACAAAGTAGCTCCTTCATCGCACTCATTCTAAAAGGATAGTATCTAAAAGATTCAAGATTTAGGTAATTATCATTTTTCTTATGCATCTGTATACTCAAATAAACAACATGCTGTTCATCCCAGACCACCACAGTGCAACGGGAAGGATAAAAATATACATAAAAAAATTCCTGAGAATGATAACACTAAAAAACATATAGAAACAAAAACAAAAAGCACAGTTATCAACACAATCCATAAAAGTGCGACACACTGTAAGAATATCTGAGGGTGTAAAAGTGTAAGAATATGTGAGGGTGCATTTCTCCTTTAACATTTAATGAGCCAGCTTTCCTGCCGAGCTGGAGGCTGGTACAGGGCAGCAGTAATGGTGGTCCATAATCTGTTGTGACTTGTTTCTCTGTGACCAGACCATAATTGAACAGCTTTTGATCACCGTCTCTGTGCTAAGACTCTAGGCTTTTAACGCCTCAATCTGTCGAGGACACTCCACTAATCAGCTAAACATATCGGATGGTAATTGTTATCAAACCATTATTTCGCTACCCTTGCTGCTCTTATCGTATCCAGCTTTGTTACACAAGCACTCTTGGTAGAGACAACAGAGTCTATGCGATAACAGAAAGCATGAGAGAAAGTCTGATAAACTTTGGCCAGCTGATACTAAGTCTGTTCTATTTCTTGAATCTTTTGCATGTTTCATCGTGCTCTGTAGTTTCTGCTACTTTCCATTTCATGTCTATCTGGTTCTCTCCTCTTCTCATCATTTTCAGACAAGATGCACACCACCTCACAAGCCATAATCGCACAGTATATATCCCACTGGGTCCTCTTTCACTTGGACCATCACAGAGGGATGCCTCTGAAAACTTTGGCAGCTGATCTGGCAGTACTGAAAAGACAAGTTTATCTCAATTTATACCTCCCTCATGTCTTTGAATCTCTTTGCTATAATAAGATTTGAATAACTACAGAAAACTTGTCCATATGAGCTGCAGTATCCATCCACTGCGCCTCACCTGGCACAGGTCCGCTCGTCTCAGCTAAATGGAGACTTCTTGAATCTCCGTGGTCTTGCTCATCATCTGTCAAATCTCTCCTCCTACCGTCAGGTCTTGATTCATCCGGTCAAGTGCAGATTATCCTGTAGTGTGAACAGGCTCAACCCCAGACCAGCCTGAGCTGAACAAGATTTTTTCAAACACATTTGACATTGTCAGGCCAAGTCTGGCTGTGCTTGTGTGATGTGATGGTCAAAGATGTACCAAGACTGGAATGAGAAAAGACATCCTGGCAACAGCCTGTGGGACTTCAACCATTACAAGCATTTCTCAAAACTCACTACACTTTTTCCAAACTCCTCATACAACTCTTTGCACCTACATGCATCTTGGCACAACAGTGCAGTTGATGCACCAAATGCACTAAAATTTCCACATCACTGCATGTGTCAGCATATGTGTCAGCAATAGTTTTCTCACAACAAGAAAACTTTATCAGTCATAATATAATGACTTAGAAATCAGTTAGTATCAGGTACTCTAGCATTACAGTTTAAGCATATGTGGTGTGGCCTACTAGGGGTTGGATGCTTTAACACCTGTCAGTGCCACCCCAGGAAATACAGTCCTGGTACTAGAGCACCTCTGCCTAAGAAATGCATACAGATAAGTATAAAGAAGCAGAGATGTGACTCAAGTTCAACTAAAAAAATTGCTTTGTTAAATTATACTAATAAAGAGACACTTAAAGGTGCTATGGAGGGATTATTAACAAAGTTATTCTTAAGCATAAATGCAAGGGCTCTTTCAAAACTACCTTGTTTGATTTTTGGACTTTTCAGTTTGATCTGAACCAAAATTACAGGTGTGAAACCTCGCTTGGACCACAGGCGGGACAAACCAGCCAAACCTTGGTCTGACAAACAGAGGCGGTCTCGGTTCAGAACCATGGTTCAGTTCGACAACAGGATGGAGGTCTGTCATGTAAAGTTTTTTAGTGTGCTCACATAGTTGCATCGTGAAACCAAAACTAACAGGATCATATGCATACAATGTAACAAAAATATGAATGTTGTTTCAGACCTTGGTTCACTTTCAAGTGTGAAATGATCTTAATGTAATGTTTAGAAACCTATAAATCCAAACAAATACAAATCTAATATTTATTTCACATTAAGATTGAAAACCATGAAGCTACAAAAATAGAGTTTTCTAATAGGTAGCACTCCACCTGCTCCCACACCACCAACCAGTACACACACACACACCCACCCACACCTCCCAAAGGACATTGTTGCAGGATGCCTTTCTAATTGTACAGTTCCATTTTATCCAGTTATCTTCCTTCTCTCCATACTACACTTGTCTTTTTGTAACTGTGTATTACAGTAATAAGTCAATACACCTTTCAGTTGTATGCAGCACACTTAGTTTATTCAAGCAGGTTTTCTCTTGTTTCTCACAGTGCACTACAAGCAGAGCCAGTTTCCTCAGACATATTACTTGCCTCACTCCAAGGTTACCCCAAGCATGTATAGTAAAAACTATAAACATCTATAGTAAAACTACAACTGTAGTTAGCTCTACAACAAAATATTTTGTTAAAAGGGTGGCTTGGTTTGGGGTATATTCTCACCAGCACAGATGCTACTGAATGATCATAGAAATATTAAAGGAATATTATAGGAATACAGCAGACAGCAGTGTGTCTCTATGATCATCTTGGTCTTCCGCGACTACACGTTGCAACTTGTCACTTTGGTCATGAAGCGTATTTATAGTATATAACTTGGAGAATATTATTGATGCAAGATGAAACTAACAAAAGGGCGGGACTGAGACAAAAAGGTGAAATTACAAATCCATTTGCTACTTCAGCACCACGTTCAGCTCCATGGAGCTATCAGTACACAGCACAGTTAGGTGACTGATATTTCAGGTCCATTTTGATGCCATAGATTCTAACTTGCACAAACTTCAATCAGATAAAGGATCAGTGAGTCAGGCAGACTAGACTGACATATTCAACTAAACAATCCCTCTGTCCCTGCACTCTCTCTGCTACAAGGGGATGGAGAGGGGGGATGGCAGGTTAACATGAAGGAGGCATTTTGGTCATTTTGTTAAAAAGAGGGATGGTAAAATCTACTGGTTGGCAAAATCTCCTACTGGTTACAGGCATAATCTTGACTCAGACTTACAAAGCACATCATACACCTCCTTGTACCAAGAGGCTCTGCATTGCCTCTGTCCCTCTGCAGTGTGGTATAACTGCTTTGGGACTGCCATCACTGGACTATCATTCCTATTCAAGAATAATTATTACTCCACAATGCTCAACCAATGGAATCATCTAAAGAATAAGACTAAAACAGAAATTCTCTCTACCCTGCTTCCTGCTCATAGATAGTGGCAAAAGGCTACAGGCATCAAACACTTGAGCTACCAGCAACACAGCATGGGAGCAAACCACCAAACCAGCCTGTCCCATACTGCTCTCAAGATCTATGCACTCCCTGTGATAAGAGCAGGGAATAAGACAGGTGTGCTTCATGCTCTGGCAGTTTGTTCTGGTTACACCGGTTACCTGCTGGCATGTCACAAGCAAGCAGGGATCCACCTACTGCATCCCTGTCACATACTACTCACTGTCAGTCTTCTAAGTAATAAATTATTTCATGCTGTCTTCTTTTTTAATTTTTATTATTTTTGTGTGTAATGAACCTAAGTGTATAGATTTATTTATTTAAAATTTTCGACAAACTTGTCATTACAAAACAAAATATTACCTCTTTATAGCGTATACAACAGTATGAGTCAAAGAAATGCTGCAGGATCATCGTGTTTTTTCTTTTTGTTGGCTTACAGTAATTACAATTTAGAGTCCGATTAGATTAAACTGTCATCATACTAGACGTACAAAAAAGTGTAGTTTTGCGTCTATATATCTATCTATCTATAGATAGATAGATAGATAGATAGATCTGAAAGTACATTTTCATGTTCTTCTCCCATGTAGATATTTCATATTTCTACCCACTTGATTTTTTTCGGCTGTGTTAGACTGTGGCAATTTAAAAGCTTTCTAAAGTTTATTTAGCCTAAATTTTGTACTATGGGCTGTAGTCACTAAGCACTTTTTGTGCCACAGCAATGAAAAATCACTCACAATTTGGACCAGACAGCCTGGTACATCAGGTTCACTGATAGTATGTGCGTCTTTCCTCTAGGCAGCATCTCTCCTGTCGGTGTCTCAGTGGGTATAGGGAAATCCCTGCACCACTTAAATTAATTTCACCACAAAAGACATCCTTGGACAGGTAACCCTCTTTAAGGACCAAGTAGGTGCAAGTGGGTAGGAGCACTGTGCAGGCACTGTGATCTCCTTGAATGGAAGTGAAATGGTTTACATTGTAAATCATGTTTGGTGGGATTTGTCTGATAACCTTACACCCCAAACTCCACCTGCACTTCATTATGTACTTATATATACATTTGCTGCTGCAACAAATAACCTTTGTTCACAAAGTAAAAAGAATGAGCCATAGGAAATATCTTTTTCTGTAAATAGATCACAGCACTGAAGAATAATCCCATTACCGTTTGCTAGTTAGCACTGTTTTGCAAAACTGCACTTGTTATTTGTTAAGGCTAATACTGCATATCACCGGCTCTACTGTCACCCTACTGTTTGCATTCAGTTGTGTCCTGCATTTCAACACACACACTTTAAACCAATAGGTGGCACTATAGAATGGTGACTTCACAACTTTGTGAATTGAAATTAGGGAGTGATACTGAGTGTTGGAGTCGAGTTGATGCAGGCCAATAGTAAGACATGCCCAGGTTGTCCTCTATCCAGTGCTTCACTATTTTGATCACTTATACCTATACAAATACACAACATATGCACAGGTAAATGCATAAAATGTAAAATGACACAAATCTCTAGCAGTCTAGTCTAGCTCAGTAGATTAATTCACAGTTGCATTAAATAATCTCTCACCTGCCCAGAATGGCTGGCATCTATACCAGTCAGGTTGACATCAGGGGCTCTAGTTTCGCAGACCGGCGCAGCTGCGCGTTTGGCGCAGTTGCGCCAGGCGTGCTGGGTGTGGCCAAGTGGATTTTGCAAGTTTGGCACGCCGTGCGCCTTGGCGCAAGTGGTCCTCCTACCGGCGCAAGGGTGGAGAGAAGGCGTGGAGTGGGTTTGACACAGCCGATTCACTTTAAATCAATCAAATGAGCCAATGTTCCCGCCCTTAAATGCGGTGCGGGTGTGGCCAGGCGGATTTTGCAAGTTTGGCACGCCGTGCGCATGGCGCAAGTAATCCGCCGTTCCTCCTACCGGCACAAGGGTGGAGAGAAGGCGTGGAGTGGGTTTGACACAGCCGATTCACTTTAACCAATCAAATGAGCCCAGGAGACCGGCGCGGAGCGGAGACCGGCGAGCAGTGCGCACACGTCACCAAAACCTCACAGGCAGGCTTCCGGAATGTCAGGCACATGAACAATGCAATAAATGCTGGTCGAAACTAGCCCTGCTCTTTGGGCGCACCGGCGAAGCCTTTTGGCACGAAACTGTCACTGCGCCAAGCTGAATCTGTCGACACCTCCCCCTGCTACGCCGCCACTCCCATCTTGGCGCACCT
>OMLB01063989.1:4905-22639 GCA_900302555.1 Myripristis jacobus | reverse complement strand
CCACCACTCCAGAGTCCAGCAGCGACATGCCTTACACCGCTCCATCTGATGCTCGGCGTCGTGCTCGGTGATGTGAGGCTCACCTGTGGCCGCTCGGCCATGAAGCTCCCGGCGCTCAGTTTCTGTGCTGATGTTGATGCCAGAGGAGGTTTGGAGCTCTGCGGTTACTGAGGCAGCAGAGCGTCGGCCACTTTTAGTGAGCTCTATAGAACGAGCCATTCTGACACAAATGTTTGTAAAGGCAGACTGCATGGCTAGCTGCTGGATTTTATACGCCTGTGGCAATGGGACTGAATGAAACACCTGAAATCAATGATTAAGAGGTGTGGACCAATGCTATTGTCCATACGGTGTAAATCTCAAGAAACCTCATTCCTCTACATGGTTAGCCATGTGGTTAGAAATGGTTAATTTTCTGCATTAGGATTGGGTAAGACAACAGTTTGGTTTGGTTAAGGTTTGGGTAAGAATGAGGAAGTTTTTTTTTTAGGTCTTTGGTCACCAAAAAAAAAGAAGAAGAACTGATTCACTCTACACACTGACTACTCAAACAGGAGCAGCGGTTGTGGCATTTTATTAAAAAGGTGTGTAACCTCTGAATGGACGCACCTGAGAAGAGTCCAGCAGCAGACCGACCGTCCCACTAAGTCTTGAGGTGATCAGAGTTATTATGTTTTTGTATTTTTCATTAGTTTTATTAGTTGTTTTTTTTTCAGTTCAGTTTAGTTTCAGTTGGTTTCCAGAGTGAGTTTGCTTGTTTCAGTTTAGCTTTTATTGTGTAAAATGTCTACTTTTAGTTTTTGTTAGTTTCAGTATTAGTTTTACCTTGTTTTTTGTTTTGTTTTTCTGTAAATTATAAAATGGAGGGTGTTTGTCAGAATAGGTATTCCGATCTAAAACCAGCACTTTATGAAGTCACGTCGACGTTCCAGTGTCAATAAAAAATCAGCACCAACGCCTCCTACTAAAACTAAGATAAAGAATTTTTTCATTTGATTTTAGTCAGTTTTGTAAGCACACTATATCATTTCAGTTGGTTTCACTTTTTTCCCTAAAGTCTATTTTTTTTATTAGTATTATTTCTGTTACCTAAAATATTTTTCACACATTTAGCTTTTAGTAGTGAACTGTAATAACCTTGGTGGAGACATGTTCCTAACTCTCTGAAATGTCCTGAGCCCAGACCAGTAGACAGGACGGGGCAAAAACCAGGTTACCCCCAAAAACTGCAATGATGTGTGTTGTCATCATTTGTTGCATCACTTCACAGCTGTGAATTTGGGGTGTGTGCAGGCCCTTAAAAAGTCTGAAAATGCCTTAAATTCCATTTTTATAAATATTAGGCCTTGACAGTCATAAAATAGTCTTAAATTTTGAATTATTGAGGTCTTAATTTCGACATAAATACTCTAATTCCATGTGTCTACTTTTGTCGAAATGAGTCAAGTTCTGCTGCATCACATAACACATAACACACTCTGTCAGCTACTAAATCTAACACTTAACACCGACTGGCCACACTTACCTGTTGGGGGAAAATGCCTTTTCTGCATTAACCCTGCTCACTTTATACTGACTTGTCATATTTACCAGTAGAGAGAGATCTATAAGAAGCTGTTCCTGCCTAAAACTGGCTTGTGCACCAGACCAAATGTGCGGTGCTCAACTCGATGTGTACCTGCTTATGCTTATTTGAATATGAAAAAGTCGAATTTGCCTAAAAATGGCTTGAACTTAATCCAAATTTGTCTTTAAAAGGTGTTAAAAAGCATTAAATTAAATTCTCTGACACCTGTAGACACGGATTGTTCTGGTGGCCCACAGTGTATGCAAATTTCCCGAGTGTAAGTAAAGGGATTTTCACAACAGAATGTGAGGAAAGTGTACATGCTGGCACTTCTTGTTAAATGGATCGCCAATTTTCATGTGATTGTGAGTTTAATAAAAGTCCAGTATCAGCAAACTGGTATATCGGTCTAATCCTGGTGGCGTTTGGTGCCCCATCGAGTTACACAGGACTTCAATAAATGTTTGAATATGTCAGTCTCCTGGCTGCTGCCGAGCTATTTTCAGTGTGAGTTGCAGTATGTTAGAGCCACCTGGGAACTTCTCTGCTCATTACATCAAAAGTAAATGTAGAGCCATTTCACATGATGGGCTCTGCTCGGAGAAATAGGGATGTGATGATGTTTCCATTTTCAAAAGTGCCTTTCAATTAAAACACGCCTCTGTAACATCTGTCATTTAGTGGAGGCTTTTATCCAAAACTCCTTACTGGGTGATGGGTTTGCACATTTTTAGCATGGCTAGTCACAGCGTCTCACTGCTGCCCGAGTCCTGCCACTGCTTTCACTGCGGCGCGCGAGGAGAGGTCACAAGGACGTGCTCAAGTGTGACATACATTTATTTATTTTGTTCAAAAGTAGACCCCACCCCCTTCAAGACAAACTTTAAACCACTGTACAGCCATTTACAGCGTGGAGTAATTAACACTGGCATGGGCACAAAATACAGTCGAGTCACTTCAGGTTTACCATTTCATTAAACTTAAAAAAAAAAGGAAATACAACATGGGTGCCGGATAAAAATTAAACATCAAAACGTTTGTATTTTTTTTTTTTTTTTCAATGCAGATGTGCGGTTTCTGACATACAACTGCCACATGTAAGACACTTTCAATCATGTAGAGTTATGGTGTGATGAACATCCTTACTAGACTACTGAAGGCAATAAAAATGTACATCTTGTGCTGCAAGGCACAGGAAGCCCAAACTTGTAGAAAACATAATCCATACATTCAGAAACTCTCAAATTCCCCGTCCTCCTCCGCTGTTGGTATCAGTTTGTCAGAATAAAACTTCACCTCCAAATGATGGCCCCGTTACCTGCCACAGTTGCAGGCAACCTTATAGGCCAAATTGTAATTTTCAATAATTATAATCTTGATCTTTGGCACTTGAGTGAAGGAGGCGGTCAGTTTGATCAGCAGTTCCCAACCTGCTGATCTGCATCTGCAAAAAATAATCAGTTTCCCAAATCTGTCTGTAAAGGTAGTCCTAATTTCTCCATGGGCTAAAAGACGCTGATATATTTTCCTAGTCTGGGTTTGTTTTGAAGTGCCTGAAGCACCAGATGGGTGGGATTTACCATATAAACATGATGACTGTGCTACTTGAGTCAGTTTTGCGTACTTTTTGTGATAAGCATAGCTGTCGGTATATGCACTGCCCTGATGCAGGAAACTCCACCCATGTGGCACTCCAAATAGAGAGAAAGTACAAATTATTCTTGGTTACAAGCCAAAAAAAGAGTGAGAAGTCCTGGCTTTCAAGCAGCTGTTACATTTTCCCATGCAGACCCGGTCAAATAATCTCATGAGGCAAAATAAGATGCAATGAGCTCCACAGAGAAAAGCAGAAGAAGGGTTTTTTGCTGAAAAAAATCCCTCTGTTTAAGTTGCAAGATGACACTCCCCTCACAGGCAGAACTGAATAGCGTGTAAACATGACTCATAACCTGACTTGCCACCTTATGTGCGGCTCTTTCATGCCTGCAACCGCTGTCACAATGTGTGTTAATGTTTTCAAATTGGCAGGCATTTTAGTTACTATGGGAATGAATGGCCTGATACGCACATAAAAGCACACATGAATGGCTAAAGAGAATAATGCACAGCGCACACACGGCCGTGGCAGTGAGGGAGTGCTCATTGTGAAGGCTCGACGCCGCAAAGACGGGGCTCTGCTCCTGACAAAGGCACCTCAGATCTCATAAACTGCTTTCTGCATGGGAGCGGCGGCGTCTCATTAGTAACCTGCTGCATCCCGAGGTGCTCGTCTCCCGCGTGGACCCGCACGGAGCGAGGTCACGGGTTTCATCCCAGACGATTCGCACCTCTGCCTGCATCTGGCCACCCCTGACCCTTTCGGTGAAACGTCAACATGTGCGTCTATCTCAGAGGGAAACGTCAAAAAACTCGTTGATTTTCCGTGTGTAATGAAAATGGTTGACAGAAAGATCAGATTTGTTTCAAATGGAGATTAAAAAACAAGATTCTGTACCTGCATAAATCCAGGAATAAAGTCAGTTTGCACAATACTTCAAAGTTAAGCGACATATTTATATTTATACAGCACTGCAGCACACCTCAGCGTGGGTAGTGTTACCTGGCATGACACAAAGGAGAAGAAGAAATACATGACCGACAGGCTCCAGCAGAGGGAGCCGTAAGCCCAAATCTGGGGTGTGAGCTGAGGCATCCTGCCCAGCAACCGTCCCTCCTCTCATTAGGTAAAGCTGCTCAAAAAAAAAAAAGAAAGAAAAGAAAAAAAAAAAGACAGACGGCTAACCCATTCGCTGTCGGACGAGGCTTCTCCTCTCATCGCCCTGTCGATGATGAGACAAGCCTCGGCCAATCCTGTGCTTAAAGACCACCGCCGATCGGTTACTAACTTCACCTCGCCAAGACGGATCACAGATTTTTCAGGGCGGGAAAGGAAGGGTCGTGTGCGGCTGACCGGAGTGGCGGGGGAATCTGTGCTGGCTCACCTGGCACACCGAGTCTCAGAGTGGAGCAGATGGCTGCTTGCAGGGCTGAGAGGCTGCAGGTTTTCCTTCCAGACAGAAACCACAGCAGCCGGAGGCGTGTTAGTCACGGAGACCAGCGTCTGATTCAGCCCCCGGTCAGGGACTGCTGATCATTTCCCGCCCTGATCGCAGTATAGGCACACATCAACATACTGTACATTACACAAAGGTATAAAAAAATAAATTTAAGGCAACATTGACAACAACCTTTCCTCCCTTCCCATCCACATCTGCTGCTGTCTGGGGGGAAAAATATGTGAAGTGACATATTCATTTTTCTGAATTAAAACTTTGACTTAGCTCAAACATTCAGCTTAAATAAACCTTTTAACGTACCGACTGAGCAAGTAAAAAAACAGAGGAGAATCATTTTTACCTGCCCAGAGAATTGTCATTAATGTACTGATATTATTTTTGTTTTATTAACCAGCACCAACATTTTTTTTTAATCTAACTTGTTCAGTCACACTCTGCTCTACACTGTATACTCATTTTGTGCTAGAAATAAAACCCTACCCATCTTCCAAGCTGCTTTGTGCACAGACTGTGTGCTAATTTAACGCTTCCTCAGCCTTACACAGCCAATAAAGCTTGTTATTAATCTTTAGGTAAAACAGAATTCAAATAAAAGATCCTCTTTAGTGTGGTTTAAACTACAAACACTGAGAGGCCTGTCTACCGAACAAATTTGTCGTTGTCATTCGGCACTTATTGGGTTCAAATTTCCGTCCCTTATATGTAATCAAATGGACAAGAAAATAGTCAAATCTTCATGTTTTAAATGGGCAAAAAATACAGTTTAGACTGCAAAAATGACTTTTTTTGCAGTTTGTCTGTTTTTCTTTTTCCACCTGACAGCAGCAGCAGCGTCTCCATCCCCGCCAGCCCAAGAGAAGCCCTTCCCCAACTTGCCACTGAGTACCATTAATACCAACAGTGATAGAAATGCAGCAGTAAGAAATAAAAACAACCGTGATTCCCCCTCGGCTCGGCCCTCGGGTTCACACAAAAACCAGCAGCCGCGCCGCCATCATTAAAAGAAGAGAAGGGAGGATCGGATCTGAATTTCTCGCCCGTTTCTCCTCGGTGAGAGCGAGGGAGGAGGAGGAGGAGAGGCCGCTTCCTCTTCCTCCATCTGTCCGTTCATCCGTCTTTCTGTTCATTCTCCGAGAGAGGAGTGGGCGTGTGTGTGTGTCTGTGTGTGTGTGTGTGTCTGTGTGTGGAAGCGAGGTCAAAGGTCAGAGAGGCATCAGAGAGCGAAGAAGAGGATGAGGACGACGATCAAGACGGCCACCAGCACTCCGATAGCACACCACTGTCTCCGACCTGAGGGACAACACAGGGGAAACCTTCAGACACACACAACCTGCTGTGTGTGTGTGTGTGACTGTGTATTACTCCTTTATTAATTCCCCGGTGGGACAGTTTTCAGGTTGTCACCAGCCTAATGAGACAGCTAAGGCTGCGGCTAATGATTATATCCTCTTGTTGATTAATCTGTTTCTTATTATTTTAAATGGACTGATTAATCACTAAGTCGATAAAAACTATAAAAAAATGAGGACAAACTCTCATGGGAGGTCAGCAGAGCTAAAAGTGATCTCTTTAATTTGCTTCCTGAGTCTAATCAGCAGCCATAAAAACAATAAGTATTAATTTAAATTCATTATCAAAATGAAAATCAGTTACTTTTCTACTTTGTTCAGCGACTAGAGCAAAGATAGAGAAGCATTACACAAAGAAATATAAAGAAACAAAAAAAGTACAATACCCAATTAAAAAGAGCTGCAATGGACAATATGTGACAAAACATTGATATAATTCAAGTATTGTGGTATTACAGAGATGCAGTGGCATACAAATCATATTGTCCAGACATGAGAAAAAGGCTGGTTGGTACAGACCCCAGCAAAAAAAACAAACAAACATAATAATAATAATAATAATAATAATAATAATAATAATAATAATGATCATCACAGGAAATCATTGGAAATGAAAGCGAAATTTCAGTGAAAATGAAAATTATGACAAAAATCATTCCTACCAAAAGCATTAACTTGTATTGCAATCACAGTGTCTGTAAAGTTAATCGCAACATTATTTTTTTCACCATATCGTTCAGCCCTAACAGTGCATATGTGTGAGTGTGTGTGTGTGTGTGTGTCTGTGTATGAGCTTACTGCTGGTCATGTGCGAAACCTTTTCCAGCTTCTTCAGCACAGAGTCCATGCGGGACGACGTCTGGTCCATCTCATCCCCAAACTCCCCCAGCATACTGGGAAAAAAACCAAAACAAAACACAAAACATCCATTTCTACACCGTGTCATGATTATATCGGTCTCTTATTGATTGCATGAGTGTGTGCAGCACGTCTTAGTAGCTCCAATCCTCTCCAACCCCGACAGCGTTAAAGCTCTGCAGGATATTAGAAAAGGAGGAAGAACTTTGTGGCATAATCAGCTAAAAAAGAAAAACAATAACAATAAATAGGGAAAATCTTTGCTGATACAAAAACATACTCACGATAAAAATAAAATACATGGGTGGTGTGTTCTACTAGCTCTGCTTCTCCTGCTCAGCCCTGCTGGTATTTATTTAGTTATTTATTCATTCAATCATTTAATCATTTATGCAAAATAAGACACGGAGCCGCCAGGAAATATGCAAATAAACGCAGGATGAATCTGGGTACTCAACAGACATAAAAGCTGTTTTCAAGAGGCACAAGGAAAAAGGCTCAGGAATGGAATGTGGATGCACAAAAGATTTCCACTTTTTTTTTTGCCCCTGAGCATCACCGTCACATTTCCCCAGTCCGGCTTTTTGTTTATTTTTCTATGACCAGAGCGGGCGTTTGGTCGCTGACGATGTTCACCGTCAGCCGGTGTCACCAGACAGCGGCAGCAGCGGAGGGGAAATGTTGTCACAGTAAGCAAAAAGCAGCCTCGTCCTGCTTCCAAGGACGTGCGAGCCGCTGACACTCCGCCTCCTGTTGACTAAACACATCCAGACTCTGTACAGACATGCAGCGCAGCGCCGCCATGACATTTACACCCAATTAATTAACAGTTTAGAAAGCAGTGTGAGCGCCTGCCTAACCGGTGTTAGGTATTAACCTCCGCTGGTGTGCTTAGGGGCGGGTATTCATTATTTTTTTTTAAAAAATAATAAATTCTATCAAAGTTCAAGGCACCTCTGTGAGGAGTAAAGTTTAAAAGCCTGTGTTTCATTAGGGAGAGGCATTAAAATCCTGATTACTGCACTGTAATTACTTAATAA
The DNA here is from genome assembly GCA_900302555.1 of Myripristis jacobus. Taxonomy (NCBI): domain Eukaryota; kingdom Metazoa; phylum Chordata; class Actinopteri; order Holocentriformes; family Holocentridae; genus Myripristis; species Myripristis jacobus. The sequence goes on along the minus strand of OMLB01063989.1, from coordinate 14,769 downwards.
TGATAAAAATCGTCCCTCAGATCCTCTTGCAGATATCAGCAGTGTGATGTTCGGCGAGTTCCAGGAGCGATATTGTGATGAAGTGCTGTAATCGACTTTTATTTTTCCCACTTTCCCTTTAACTTGTATACTTCTGACTCACTTAACGATGTCCGATGTCTCCCGGAATGTCTTTCAACAACCCCTCGGAAAGGAGCATGAAGCGGGCGGAAAATGAAAGCAAGCTGGTCGACTGGTACACGATCATCAGGAGCGTGTCTGGGATCAGAACTCAACCTGTCATTCTAGGTCATATCTGCTGCTCCAAATCCTGCCGCTTACTGTCCTTTTAGCTGAGAAATTTCTGTTTTTAAACTTCACTGTAGCTGCTGGAAATATCCAGGTGTGATGTCATATCATGTACGTTTAGATATTTCTCTTCAGGAATAAGATTCAACAGTTATACAGAAAGTTTTTCATAAACTCTAGACTCCATGTGACTGACTTGGCTGTCATGATTTCTACAGCGTAATGTAACGTGATCTCAGCTTAGTCTCTTCTTTAGGGAATACAGAAATATAAGAGGTGCTGAAACAATTAGTCGATCTGTAGATCAGCCAATTTGAGTGAAAATATCACTGTTTTGATAATCAATTAAAGATTTTAGTCATTTAACAAGGAAAAAGACATCACTTAGGGCTCTAACAACTTCGCATTAGGCTTTGTCATTATTTTTTGACAATTTACAGACTAAACGATTGATTGAAAATGAAAATAAACAACTGTTGTGGTCCTAAAACGTCTGTCTCACATATAATGTGCATTACAGTGAAGCTTCTTGATGTCGAGAAAATACACTGATGACCCCGTATGAGGTGACGGCTGAGCTCCCAACAAGAGGCAGCAGCACAAAACTCCAGGAAACGTCGACTATATTTTTTTATTCTCACATGTGGTTCATTGACTGCAAGGTGTGTGTGTGTGTGTGTGTGTGTGTGTGTGTAGACCCACACAGCCTGCTCGTCTAGCTCGTCCCCGATGCGTCCCGACATGTCTTTGAGGACTCTGATGCTGCCTGACACCAACTCCAGCTGCTCATCCTGCTCCTGCATGATCAGCTACACACACAGACACACACACACACACACACAGACACAGACAGACATTACTTCATCAACAGCAGCAGCATGTTTCAGTATAATTTCTCGACACATTTTTACAGAAAAGCTTTCATACATTTTCATTTTAGCTGGTATTTCTGTTGTATTTGTCAGTTTATTCTTCATAAAATCCACCGATTCAAATCATGTTTCTTTTTTTTTTAAACTGTTGCAGTGACTGTGCAGCACCTTGGAACTGCTGTTTCAAAGCCTGAATGCTGATCTAATGCATTACAACACGGTGCTCCAAAGCAACCTTTAATTAATGCAGAGCTGACCAGGACCTATTAGATCACTGCAGAATGCTGACGGCGTTTTGGACAGTAATGTAGTCTCTTTTTTTTTTTAATCCCACTAAATCCAGAACCTGAAACAGGATGTGGGCAGATTTCACAAAAACCTGCCAGTCAAACTCCAGCTGTAGCGGATAAGCAGAGCACTTCAGCACCAACCACTCCTTCACACCTTTTTTTGTAATCCTCTCTCTGCAGTCATAGGAGGAAATCCCATTACTCGTAAAAGGATCTAATCTGGTCTAATCTATTCTGTAGGAAGGAATCTGAATAGCACTTTTACACTAGCAGTAGTCCTCTCCTTTTTTTCATTTTTTTTCCCCAATGCTATGCAATTTTTTAAGTCAGACATTTTTAAACCAGAGAGGGATCTAGCCTGAAGAGTTTATATGAAGTCTGATTTCAGGTATCATCACCTCATGTAATCAACTGAGAGGCACCTAACCAGCCCAAGTCCAACTGAAGCTTTCAAATGTACAAACAAACAAAAAAAACACATTATCAATTCGTATGTATTTAATTACAGCTGATAGACATTAGTGAGGAAATCAGGGTAAGTCATTCTGCATGTAAAAAAAAAAAGTCTTACAATCTCCATTTATAATTAATTTAGAAATCGTTTTTAACAAATCATTACAAAATGCTTCACAGGGCAACAAAATAAAATAAAACACAGCAGCAACAGACACAAAGGTAACAATCAAAAGTGTCCCTTCCTTCACTTTTCCTCCCTCCATCCCTCCTTCACCTCCTTCCCTTTCTCCTCACTGTCCTCAGTCTCCCACTTTCTCATTTAATTGATCCCTCCTCTTGTCCTTCCTCCCCCCTCGTCTCTTCTTCCTTCATTTCTTTGTTCTTTCATCTCCTCCCCTTTTTTGTCCTCTGCTTTCTTTCCTTTCTTTCCTTCCTTCCATCCTGTCCTTGGTTTCCTTTCCTTTCCTCCTTCCTTCCCATCCTTCTCTCCTCCCTCCTACCTGTTGTTGTTCTTGTTGCTCCTCGATGTATCTGGAGTTTGCAGACACCAGATGGGCCTCCAGGCCTGTTGACCGGTCCTGTGCTGAGGGAGCCATGAGGGCCTGGACACACACACACACACACACACACACACACACACACACACACGGTGAGACAAAGTGTGTGTGTGTTTGTGCTATAAACTAGAGCAGGCATATGGTTGGGACAGTGTGAGCCTGACAGTTTCCTCGAGCTGCACAACTACCAGTAACTGCTGCACTTTTCCAACTCACAAGATGCTGAAATGGTTTTTTGTTGTATCAGATGTGAACGTGTCAGGAATCCACTGCCAACAAACTATCTGGCGTGTGTGTGTGTGTGTGATAAGTTTAATGAAGAACCTTCTGGCTGCGCGCTCTGCCAAAACAATCCATGAAAACCACGTGCAGCACACAAGATGACTTTTTCAATGAAACTAGTGCAGACTTCAGTTTTGTGCCATTCTGCTTTTGAGGCATGAAAAACTCGTAACTCTCAATAACTCACAACAACTGAGTTTCCTGATAGGAAACTGTCAGACCTGTTGTGTTTATTACATCCTTTAAAAATCCCCTGAATTAACAAATAGGGTTTTAATACTGACGTGTTTTTATTTCTAACTCGATATCTCTTTCTATTTAACATGTATTTCAAATGCCAAATGTGTGTTGAAATTGTAATTGTATTTCTTTTAATGATGGCTGCTCTTTTCATGGTATTTTTATAGATTTTATTCTTTTTTATGGTTGTTTGCACCTTTTCTTCTGTGGAACAACTTCACTTTCTGGATGAAATCAGTTCTATAAATAAACTTTGATTTGATTTTATCTGATAATTCAGAAGTGGTGGTGGGAAAGTATAGGGTTTTCACCCAATATTAGTCATATTTGGATTCTGTTTTTACTCTAAGGCCTGTATTTACTGAAACCATTGCTAGGTAGTCAGACATTTTCAGTCTTCAAAGTCAGCACTAAGACAGTCTTCTTAGGTGTCACAGGTTTTGCACATGATACAAAGTTTTGCACATATTAAAGGCCTTGGGACACCTGGGGCTGCCAGTATGCCCAAGCAAGTGTTGTTGTGTGTGTGTCCACTGACCTGTCTGTTCTTCTTCTCAGCCTGGGCCACAGCTGAGGGGCTGGACAGCTGGTCCTTCATTTCCTACACACACACACACACACACCTTTGAGAATGATTTACCCCTTGCACAACTCAGTGGCAGCAAAATCACTTTAAAAGCCAAGCGACACAGCAGGCAGTTTCCTTAATAAGATTCTCTGGTGCTGTTCAGGATCTCTGGCCAGTCGATCAAAATTTTCAAATCTTTTGTTGGAACCTAACAAAGCGCTTTTGTTGGGCCAAGATGAGTCACCTCACTTCAGGGCTATTTTAAGGATGGTACCTTTGCGTGTGAGACTAATGGGTTCGAAAGTGACTCAACTTTTCCACTGTGGCTACATTGTGGACATGCAGCCATTTCAGTAGCTGAGCAGCTGCAGCACGGCTAAATGAGCCATCGGATATTTAAGAATCATTAATCACGTTTCCTTACAATGTCAACACTTATGTTTTGACACAAGTCGCTGTATGCCCCAGCTGTGTGGGCCCTCACTCAGGCCTGTACTGCGTGTGTATATTATTAGAACCACTTCAACTGCCAAAACACTATAAATGTACAGGAATCTATCCTGGTGACATCGATGCAGGAACACACACAGTACATACTGACACACTTCTTGCCATCACATGGTCTCTGGATATTTTACTGTGCTGTTTTTTTTAGCACTAAATTAGGGCTGAGTATTGGCAAGGATCTCGTGATACAGTGTGTATCGCAATACATGGAACACGATACCATTTGTATCATTATTATTATTATACACTGCAGTTCTGTACCGAATTAAATGACACTGTATAAGTATAGCTTCAATTAGAGCCTTCTGCATAAAACCTAGGAAGACTAATGAAAAAACAACATATTAAATGAAAGATCAGGTGACAAACTGACGCAAAAGAATTAATTCAACATTAGCCATTACAACTTATTAAAATTGCATTTGTACAATGCACTTACTTAACAAAGAATTTGAAGATCATATGAAAATTAGAGAAGAAATGCAATAATATAGTGACACTCAGCTGTTTTTTTTTTTTTTTTGCACAGCTAATATGAAACATATAATTAAACCCTCTACATACATGGGGTTAAAATCGCTGCTGGTTGAAATGCTAACTACATACGAACAGTGTTCACAAACAGATGACTTTTCACGTCTTTAGCATGGAGTGCAGAAAGGCCAAGTACACAAGGGCACCTCTAAACTCATTTTCTCACTATTTCAAAGGCCTGTTTTTGAGGCTTTGGAGCCAATTCATGTACTGATTTTGCAGGTTATATCAGAGATGTGACGTGATGAATACATGATGATTAAAAAAACACTAAGAACTGACGCAATTGCTGTTTTGTCCAAGTGAGATAAAAACAAAAAAGTCACTTTAACATTTTGCCTCAAAACAAAAGAGAAGTCACAACAGAAATTAAGATGAAAGGCAACTGAACTAGAGACAATCTCCAGGGCAAAGGGAAACAACGCATGCACAAGGGAGAAAAATAATAATAATAAAATAGTTTGTGTTACAGAAATTACCTGAACAGCTTTCCTGGTGCGCTCCACAAAGTCTCTCCTCTCCTGCAGTTCATTCTCCCCGAGTCTGAACTTCCCCGGGTTCGACTCCACAATACCTGAACCAGTCAAGGACCAAACGCACCGACTGCCCTCCCTGCACTACGACAGTGAGTACTGAATCTATACAGCGATTATGCAAAACAAAGCAAGTATAAAGATGAACCGTAGCAAAGGAAAAAAAACAAGACTGCAACAGAGAGTTCATCAAGACTCTGTTGTGCTGTGTGTGTCTTACATCTGTAATGTCATGAATTTCCAGTTAAAAAAGGACAACAAGACACAACAAAACACAGCAAGGGACTGTTAAACTGGGTGGCCAGAAAAAAAGCTCTTAAGTAATACACTGTGAATCGCTTCGTGCAAAAGGTTAAGCTCTCACAGCTTCATAACTCTCACTCACTGGTAGAGAACCATGGTGTCTTAGGATGAAGTTGCCTCTCATGTCAATTTGAAAGCTGTTACACTGTTCAAAAATCTGTGCATTATCAGTTTGTATTTTTATGTACGGCTACTGTTAAACCATGAAATAACATCTAAAAATACAGAAAATCATGTCTCCTGCACAGCCACTTACTTTCCTTGGCTACTGGTCAATCGCAGGAATATATATCAAATATGGTCAAGTCAAAAATCTTGCAACCTACTGAACTATTTATTTCAACATATTTGGCAAGTAAAAGACAACGTGGCAGGCAAAATCTAAAAATATTTTATTTTCTATGAGTTTTTTTTTTTTAAATGAATAAATAAAATGGATTTTGATATTTTAAAAAATACAAGAAAAAAACAAAATGTGGAGATTTATGGATAACCAGGTGTACAGTGTATGTTGTGATATGGAGGATTAGCTCCAGAGGTGAAAAAGTTATTTCCATTTCATCATGACTGACACATTTCCTGGCATATCAGTTATGAGCAAGAGAGAGGAAAAGCACCAGAGGGGGGGAAAAGTGTTTGTTTTAAAAACACTGACGGTCATGTGAGGACAGGTTGCATGTGAAACAGAGAGAGAGAGAGAACTTATTTCCTTTCCTCTATTAAAGGGATACTGATGGTCTCACTGAGGTCCTCCAGGTCCCAGTCTATGGCCCGCAGACAGTTCCTCAGCTCATTGGTGCTCCAGTCCAGCTCATCCCGGCTCACCTGAGGTCACAAAACAACAGTCACTCCCCACGTTAATGACCTCCTCTACCCTTATACTGAGGTCTGCTCAAACTGTCAGCTCCTTTAAATCGGGGCTAAAAACACTATTGTTCACTGAAGCATACTCTTAGATTAAATACTTGCCTGTTGTATTGCCTGTACTTTTTAACTACACACTGTTGTTTTATGCCTCCTCCGCACTCCAAGGACTACCTGCTGTATTGCCTGTACTTTTTAACTATACACTGTTGATTTATGCCTTTTATTTTTATACTTCTTTTTGGGTTTATTGTTAAATCGGCTGCAAATGTCAGAGATTACAGGGCTGAGGACTAAGTCCGGGCTGAAATATGGTTCAGAGCCAGGGACAAGAGATCCTAGCTGAAATAAACTCTAAGTTCACTTTTTGGTGGCAGGGACCTGCAGGGGTGATAAGGCCTATCATGCTCTGGGCCCTTGGCCGTATAGCTCAGGCGGTGTACTGAGCCTGTTGCTATTTTATGTTACTATATTTTTTTATCGCTATCATTATCAATTTCTATTTCCCTTTTTATTGACTGTTTTTATTGTTTTAAATTGTATCTTGTTGCTTTTAATGTCTCTGTAAAGCACTTTGAATTACCTTGTGTTGAATTGTGCTATACAAATAAACTTGCCTTGCCTTGCCTTGCCTTATACCACCTCTAAGTCTCGGAGGTCCTCTGAGCGGTTGTGTTAAACTGTCCCTCAGGCCAGGCTAAAGCTCAAGGGTGACCAGGCATTTGCTGTTGCTGCACCGAGGTTATGAAACAACCTTCTCCTTCATATTAGAGGGTGTGAATATTTTTTAAATCACAGCTGAAAGCATGGCTTTTCTACCCTGGTCTTCAGCTCCAACTGGGATCTAGGTTTGGTTTGCATGGTGGCTATAGTTGTTTATTTTGGTTTTACCTTTGCCTAAATGTTTTAGGGTGCTTTTTTTAGGTGTATTACACCAAACTGGTCAACACTGGCTTTGTGTGATGTGCTGACTATTATATCATTCATGTTATATATAAAACATCTACCCTGCATAAATGTAAATAACTTATGTCATATGCTTGTGACATTTTCTGCAGCCCTGCCCCTTTGCGAGGCAGCCGCGCGTGTTGTGGTTTTTATTCCAATCGAACACTGAGCCAGCTGATTTCACTGACTGCAATCGAAAAGAAAACCCGCACACAAACAACTCTGAATGTGTCTGAGCCGCAGAGCACGGATGTCAGCAGCCATAAAGTGTGTGCTCATGCAGGGGAACAAGCACTGCCCACCTGTGTCCCCTCCTGCAGCAGTTCCTCCCATCTATCGTACAAGCCCCGTGCACGAGAAAGGGCCTTCTGGACCTCCCTGGACAAACACACACACACACACACACACACACACACACACGTTAAATTACCACAACACACTGAAGAAAGCAGGTGTTCTCGGTCAGGTTTACCCCACAGACACTTGGCTGTTTCATCCCAGAGCTACTTTGTTGTATATTACTTACATTTATTCCCATATCTTATCAACCTACTGGTAAATGAATTTTTACAGCCATACAAGCTAAATGCAGCAATTTTTTGCATGTATAAAATGTTATCTAAAGCCCACATTTTGCATCAAAAAACAATGCACATCAAAAGGCACGTGTTATGTATTTTCTGAATCCAAGGTTACATTTCAGCATATCAAATCTGCATGACGTAACATAAACACACCTTACAGTCACCAAAGGCTATAGAAGTATGACAAATAACTTTCCTGCACATAATGTTCATCAACACTGACTCATTTTCGCAGTTAGATGACTAAAACTGCACGGATTCCACAAGAGAGGTGAATGCTAGAGTTGGCTTTTCCCTCTTAATTTCACTCTTATACAATCATTTAAATGTTCACCTATTAGCCTTGTTCTGAATTTAGATTTTATAACACTCATACAAGAAAAAGAAAATGCTTCTCAAAGGAATGTGGAGTCAAACAGGGCAGATACTTTCATGGCCGCCAGGTTGATGTTTTTATAGTTTTGTGTATTTTGATTGGACTGAGATGGGAAGGGGGTACCAAGGTGGATTCATGTTCATGTGCTTGTTCTTAAAACTTTTTGATGGGACACTCAGAAACAGGCTGTGAGCTGCTGTTCTCCACCAACCAACCAACCCCGCAGTTTTCACCTAAACACACCTGACAGTCTCATTTCACAACTGGGCTCAACTTCGCGGAGCCCTGCGAGCTGCCGGGCCACCGAGACCCGAGGCTGCGGAGGCGCTTTACAGGGCAAAAAAACAGTCGCTCCGGGCAAAGCCAGATTTCTATGACACTTCAGTGCGAATCCACACCTTGTTCCCCGAAACAAACATTAAACCAAGCCAAGCGCCGCCCGACCGGACTGCCACTACGCAGCTAGCAGCGCTGGTGCTAGTTAGCTGGAGCTAGCGAGTCGGCTAACTAGGCTAACGCTACTTTTACACTTCCAGGACAGAAACAACGCGCTGTCGGACCCGTTCAGCTACAGGTAACAAACCCAAAGGCTACCAGCTTGAGGTTACACCGAGTGTTATGTCCGTATTTCGAAACAGCCTTACCCCTTCACGACGAAAAACGGGTCCTCAAGTGACATGTTTGTTTCCTTCCTATTCTCACACGGCGCATGCGCAACTTTCCAGCTGCCCGCACGTCGCACGCACGGCCGTGCATTTCAGCCAATCGCTGAACCGAAACGAAACGGAGGCAAAGATCGCCTATTGGACAGAGAATCACTCATCAGAAAAGAAAAAAAAAAGAATCCATTTTCCACGCTGCAAAAGTGGGCGGTAACCCCCGCGCACACGCTCTGCTCAGGGCTGTGGCGATAAAGTCAGATAGAAGAAAGAAAGATTAAGCCACTATAGAATTAGGTTTTTGTTTTTTTTCTCCCTTTATTTGATTAAATTCAAGTCAAGTACATCAATCATACAGTAGAAAAGTTGCTGTAAATATACTTCAGTATTAAAATAACACAACAAATGAATTACAATGAACAACAAATTACACAATGTGGGAAAAAGAAAGAAAACAAACAAGTAATTTAACAGTTTTTTTTCAGTCTGTGATTTCTGAGTGATGCTATTAAGTGTGCAGGTAGACTGAGTGGAAAGCTGGTGAACTCTCCTGTATATTTCAGTGGCTATCTGGCCGAGAAGTGGGTATATTTGTGTAAACAGGCAGGAAAGCCCACCTCCATTCTTCCGGGACCCAGCTGATGCATTTGTTTCCTCTGTGGTGGAAATTACAGATTTGGAGCCATATCCTCCAATCCTCCAGACTGCATCATGCTATCAGCAAAACTCCTGGTGTGTCTTCAAGGGGTGAACTTGAAAACGATGGTGCAAAAGAAGCTTGACAACTACATTTTGACATTTTACACAACAAATATTCCTCTTTTGGAGGTTGTTTCTGGTGCCCCAAACACCAGAAAGCATTAAAGGCAAAAATTAAAATTCAGACACTTTTCCCCCAGATCCCTGGAGGCTGTACCTGCCCACACCCTCCACAGCACTACTGGCTCCTGGGACAGCATCTGGAAGGGACGTACATAGCCATTACCATAGCAACTATGTTTTT
>OMLB01063987.1:0-11337 GCA_900302555.1 Myripristis jacobus | reverse complement strand
ATATCACAATTTTTTTTTTTTTTTTTTTTTTTTTGCCACTCACTGAAATTAGAAATCAAAGAGCCTAATTAACACACAAAATAATGCCGCAGCTGCAAAGACTTATCAGCTATGCAAATAAAACAAGGTTCAGAAATCTTACAGGGAGAGCTGTCGACAAAAAACAAAATAAATAAATAAATAAAATAAAAACCCTTCCAAGGAAGTGATTTAGATGGTAGACAAAGAGTTCACACTCTGTGTTTGCTGTTTTGAAAGACCACACCAGTGAGTGTGCATGTTTAGCGTTGTCTATAAAATGCATACACCTCGTTTCTGCTAATCTTTTCCCAAAGCAAGCAGTCGTGTTTTACAACTCCACTGTCAATTTTTCCTCCCTTTTCTCCAGCCGTTGCTTCCCATTCATCCCACTACGATAGGAAATTTAAGTTTCAGAGACTTCGAACTTTCTTCACACCAGTATTCCATCACCGTAATGAATCCGTCCACATTAATTTTCCTAAAAGCAGCAGCACTGTTGTGTTTTGAGGGCTTTGAAATTTGGGCGGAGTGAAATGGTCCCCCTGCTGGAAAATAGTCCCCGGGGGAAACGTTTGCTTTCGACAGCCAAATATCAGTCCTGTTGTTTGTGAATACTGAAGAAGCAGAGCATTATAAGGCGGCTGTTTCAACCAACAACTAAAATTTAAAAATTGAGGGATGCGGATTATATGCTATGAAATCTTTAGTACCCCCACATGATTTGCAAACCGGTTTCCTGTGATGTAAAATGTGGGTAAATTGTCGTAAATGGGCCAAATATTCAAAATCACCGGTATGGTCCTTTAAACAATCTGCTCAGCTTTAGTCCCCACAGTTGAGTCGGCAGGCTGTCACAGCTGAATGGCACAGGATCAGTCAGTGATGTATGTTTAACTCAGTTTTCAGCTGTATAACAGATTGTATAGGAAATTATGAGTACACCAGCATCGCCAGAGACTGGGTCCTGTTTTCCTCCAGGTGTGCTGCACAACAAAGTGCGGCCGCTGGTGCAGAATCACTTTGGTGAGGTCGCATCACCGGTCACAAACACACCCCGGCATGGGTCTGGGTGTGTTTGGTGTTTTGATGACCTGCTGTGTGTCCAGGAGGAGGAGGAGGAGGAGGGGAGGAGCAGCAGTGGGTGTGTTATCAGTCTGCTGGTGCACTGCAATTTTGGTGCCGAAGATGACTGCGATTTTTTGCCCGCCAACACCCGCCTGCCCGGACCAGGTCAGCGGGCACCGCACACCCAGCCTGAGTGTTATTTTCTTCAATTCAGTCCTTGGAGGAGCGTGCAACTGTACATCTCTGAAATCACACAAAATCCTGGCGTATGGGTGTGTTTCACTTTGACATGAATCTGTCACAACAGTCGATTTATTGTTAATTCATTCGAGCGCACATGACAGTTAAATCATATCAAAACTGTCAGCGGTAGTTTTGACGGCGAAATTGAAATATTTAAATGTGTTTCCTGTAATTCTCACTGTATAATATGGCACCCCGCTTGTGAGCACAGTAAAGATAAATATGCTAAATTAGCAATTAAAATGCAGCGTTTAACTTTTAAAAACTTCATTTAGGACATGACCGGTGTTTATACAAACACGCACATCCGCTTTGATCCACTTTATGTCATGGCTGTTTTAAAAGCAAAATAAAGGCTCGGAAATCGGCGGCGAGAAAATATGTTGTTTATTTATCGTCGAGCGGAGAGCAAACGAAGCATAATGAGGTTTACTCTCTGAAATTAATCATTTCATTTCAGAAGAAAAGGACGCGAGAAAATGGTTTGCAGCCTTACCGCGTGTGCATCCTCCCTCTCTCTCTCTCTCTCTCGCTCACTCACTTATCACCAAAATGGCACTGTGCCTTGCAGTGCACACTCTCTGCAAAAAGGAAGGATAAGAGGATAACGGATTGGTTAAGTCAGTCCGAAAGCCAAACACACCCACTGATAACATATTCATCTCAATCTCAGCCCGCTCCCCAAACGCGCCGGGCACATCTTGTCACGAAAAACACAGAGAGCTCGCTGACATGCACACTGCCCACTTAGGACGGATGTTGGGTTGTCTAGTTCCCTGGGTGTGAGGTGGAATATCCTCATTAGCCGCTCGGTGCTCCCCTGGGCTGCTGATCCACAACACTGGATTTCTATCTGTCCATTCACTTCCACAGCAAAACAGCTCCTATAATAACACTTGTGTGCATAAATGATCAAAAACAAAGCTGATTATGCCAATATATATAAAAAAAAAAAAGTCCAAGTACACGTTTTTGAGGAAATTTTATTTTCCTATTTGACTTGGAAAGTAGATCCGGCAGGTAGCGTCTGCAGGACACGTTCACATCGTAACATTGTGCCAGAAAGAAACGCTCTGATAGTATGTTCACAAATAATTGTAATTACACAAAAAAGGGTCCTGGGACTTTTTGTTTTTTATTTTACCATAATCCACTTTGTTGGTACTTTGTGTGTTAAAAGTGCTACTTGGGGAGCTGTTTTGCTGCACTATGGAGGTGAATGGAGAGATAGAAATCCAGTGTTGTGGATTAGCCGCCCAGGGGAGCGCAGAGCAGCTAATGATGATATTTCACCACATTGTGGGCTCATATATCCCCCCAACACTCTGCACGAGTTCAATTTTAGCTTTAACTGTGCTTTACTCCGTGTGCCAGGGCCCACAAATATAAAGCCCTCAGACTCTACTGGACTAGCTTTTATTTTTTCTTTTACAGCTGACAGTTATCTTAAAGGACCGTGGTGCTGTTCCTGCATATTTCAGCCCATTTACAGCAACTCACCTGTACTTCACATTATCAAAGATCATTTTCTAAAGCAAAAAAAATACTGTTTTAGATGTCTAATGCATTGTTTGTCCACCTTCCAGATGGCCATCCGTTTCCATTCATTTCAATATGATACGAATATCAATTTGCAGAGACTTGAGGCTTGGTAAACCGACAGATAGGTAATCCATCATGGGGAACTTCCAGCCGGTGTTTATTTTTGTCAAAGTTAGTGAATTGTTGCTTAGCATTTTGGCTTAATGTCTGCACTGATTTGAAACTCCACCTTCTAGAGATGCACCTGAATCTGAATCCATAATTTACCCCTGAACATTTTTCTTTAAATTCGGATAACAATACTTTGGGTGTCTTCCTTTTGATTTGGCATTAATCTGGATACTACATTGTATCTGGCATAGGGGATGGAGATAGACCAAAAGAATAGACAATAACAGTCATGGTACAAAAAAATAAAAAATAAAAAATTGATTAATATTATATTTCTTTTGATTTGCAGAATAAATAGTCGTTGGAGTGGGTTTCCTAAACCTGTATTGTTTTAATAAGCAAGAATTTCAGCCATTTTATATTTTTTTGTGGTTAAAATCCAATGATAACAAAAATAATAATACACCACTTCCAGTTTAAGGCATGCCCACTTTTTTCTGAATCGGAAGCCAAATCATTTCGCTCCAAAACAAACACACACACAAATTCCAATATTGCTGCCTCCACACACCCCTGCTACCTTCACACACTGGTGGAAATCACCCACTTCCAGAAGTTCAGAATCGGCAGCCAGGCAGCATCGCAGCCACACACTGTGCTGGCTGGCAAATCAATCCCAGGCAAGTAACAAGCAAAAACGCAACGTAATGGAAAGCATGATTTGGTTTTGGTTTCATGGCGTCGTTCAATTCCACATAATCAGACTGTTGTGATGGCTCTTTTTCCCCCTGACCTCCCTCTGCACGGCTGCTCGGCCTGCCCCGTGTGCTGTACTCACCAAACTAGTGGGACTGAAACACCGAATGCGTTTCCATGGACTAAATAATCCGGCTTTATTATAAATAACACAAGGGCACAGGGTGATTTCTTCACTCAGCTCCCCGGTGCACGTGTACAGTGTGTGTGTGAGCACAAGGACACAGGAAATACTGACGCTGAATGCAGTCCTATAGCTCTTTGGGAGAATATGCACAGCTTTAGTGAATGAATCGCAAACCAAGGTGGATTTCAGTGAATACCGAAGGAACATGTGTGGCTCAGCACATCTCTCTGAGACTTATTCAGCCTTTGCTTTCCACAAAACGCATTTCTGTAGTGGACGTCTGCCATGAAATGCACTGGTTTTCCATCTTAATCCAAGTTCACCTAGCCTCTTAATTTTTGCCACTCCAGATTAGCTATACTAGCTCAGTTATTTCATCTGGTTGTTCTTAAAATAAAGTCATATCAGTTTTAGATGAATTAAGTGACTGCTGTGAAACATTCGATTTTAAATTCTTTCCACAGACGGTTGCATGAAGCTATATGAGTATATGTAGAGGCATATGACTCATATGAGTTTTATGAATTTTAATATCCCATTACTTACACTGTTAAATCACTGAGCTTTTATGACTGGGGCTGGTGCTACTGTTAGATCAGTCGTTTGTAGCCTGTCTGAACGGGTTGTTTGCCTTGAAAAGCTGTCATATGGATCCAACAGAAATTTAAATTAAATTCATGTCCAACAAATAATAATTCATTTAATCGATTTTCTCATGTTAGTGATAAGACAATGTTATACAACTAAATACAGTCCACTGAGAATTTAACTACTGTCTGACAATTGTGTCTCACTTTGCAAAATAGTTCAGTAATAATAATAATAATAACACCTCTACATGTGGGTCCCAGCATTAAAAAAAAATAAAAATAAAAACTGGGAATCCCAGGGCTAATGCATTTCCATCAGTGTGAATAAATGAATGCCCTTACATGATCCAGGTATCCGGTTTAAACAATTAAATGATGATGTTGTTACCTTTCTCTGATGGGTGACAACAGACCACGGTAACTCATGTGTTATATAATGAACCGCACAATTAATTCATTTCAAGGTAACAGGATAAGGTGTGTGACTTGCTGCTTCTTTGTGGACCCGCTTTGTGTCACAAAGACATTCTCCTGTACTGTACTTTCACTTTGCTTGGCAACAAGAGTGATTAGATTCTTTTTTTTTTTTCTTCTTTCCAGCCACTGTTTTTACTCCCCTTTCTCTGTTTTCTCCTTGTGCTGGCTTGCAAACTCAATCACTCGCTGTAATTAAATCCATAATTAAAACTAATGCAATCATAACCACACACCTGCCACCCTTAGAGGAGAACAAAGCGGATGTGCGGCGGTTTTACGTTTACATGTGTTAAGGAACTCTTTATTCCTAATTGAATCATTTACCATATGCTTGATGTGTCAAGAGGGAGTCATACTTCACTTTGTGGCTGCCCTCTGGTTGCCACACAGACTGGAATTTATGGCGGGTTATGACAGCGGCACTCACGCTGGATAATTTCTCCTCTTGACATCATCGCGGCGGTACAGATAATGCTATGACAATTGTTTTCCTCCCTCAGAGGCAATACTGTGCCAGATTGATTGGCTCGTCCAGCTGAGATTGTTTTATCGCATTAATAAATTCGAAAGAGGAGCAACAACTTTCTTCTCGTACGAAAAGAAAATCCTTTTCTGCTTAACTCGGGGTTTTTGCCACTGGATTCTCAATTCTTTCAGCATTTTAAAGTGGCGATAGCCGTGCTAAACCATTTGTCTGCTAAATGACCACGAGTTATTCACCAAAGCATATCACCGATGGTTGCCTTGTTCTGTCAATATCCTTTATAATGGGATATTGATTCTAAATGCCAGTGTTCATTTGTAATTCATATTATGCAACATTTTTACAGTAGCACATATACGTATCTTATAACATCAGCTTAATCTCAATTTTGTTCATATTCCAAAAGCATACTATAATGAAAAGTATTGGACTGAATGTAAACACAAATCACTGTTTAAGGTTGGAATAAACTGTTGAGCTGGTAGATGATGGGCAGTTGTAAAGGCTTATGATGTTGAATGATTACTAGGGCTGACGATCACATTTTTAAAATCATGATTAATATCTGATTAACTGCATCTGCATCTCTTTGTCTATTGTAATAATCTAATAATGCAAATCTAGCCCACTTCAACTCCTTCAAATCCTTCAGCTACTGATTTAACTACTGCTACAAGTACTCCAGCTACTGCTACAAATACTTCAACTAATGATATTGCTATTGCTTCATCTTCATCTGCTTCATCTTCTTCAACTACTGCTGTACCTACTTTAACTGTTTCTTCACCTGCTCCAGCTGCTACTTCAACTATTTTAACTTGTGCCTCACCTACTTGAACTACTTCTTTATCTACTTATTCAACTACTGCTTCACCTACTCCAGCTGCTGCTTCACCCACTGCCTCAACTATTTCAACTGTTGCCGCTGATTTCAGCTACTGCTACTTTTTTGCTATTCATTGCATTTTTTTTTTTTTTTTTTTAAATAAAATGCTTATTTTCCACAGTTGACAGAGTTGTTGCAAAGCTCATTCACTGCTGATGTGTCTGTACAATGATGCATGTGACAAATAAATCTCTTGAATCTTGTGATAAGATGTATGTGGCAGACCCAAAGCATTAGGGGGTCAAGGGGACCACTAAGGAACATCCACGTTTTTATTTACCAGCCCAGAGGCAATACTGACATTCATTTTCCTTCAGGGCCTGTCAGTACACTTCAAAATTCAATAATAACAAAACCTCCCCGTTTAATTTGGTACTGTAACCTTGCTTCCAGTGTTGAGTATCGCATTATCCTTGCTGAAAACTCACAGGCACTTCATGTTCCCTCTTGGTGATTCTCATGTTCTTTGATTTGCCTTGAGAGGCAAACTGTGGGCTGCACTAACTTCTGTGTTGTCAGTTTTAATTGACCTATTGTGAGTTTGCTGTCTAAAGTCTCAATAAACCGGAGTATTTATGTGTTGCCTTACACTACATTACACTACACTCAACGGGTTTTTTCATGTCATTTGGTATATTCACATAATTTTTAAATAACAACACAAAGGGTCTGGTTTTCCAAACATTTTTATTTGTGGAACTTTATTTCGAATGTTAAAGCATTTTCTATGAATGGAGTGTACGCATTTTAGTTAATATTGTGTGGTATATTCTCTTTTTCTTATGTTACCAATGTTATTTCTCTGTCTTTGAGTTACCATCTGCTATCCAGCGCTGCCATACGGCGAGGCCATGCTTCAGCCAAGCTTAAATAGCACCTGGAACCGCTGGTGGCAATTTGGAGGCAAAATGGAAGGAACCATCCTTCTTTGCATCCAGAGGGATGTGCCTGTTGCTTACTCATTTAAATTACTGCTTAACTTGGTAAATTATGTTTCCTGCTGCGGGGTGGTTGTTTAGAAAAGTGTATTGTTAGATGTGGCAGTAAGGATAGGATTCAGCAGGTTTGAAGTGCATTTGTTTTGTGTGTTGTAGCGTCTACCTCCCCTCATGTGTCTTTTAGTTCGCCTAGCCTCTATAAGTTGCCCCAGTCTTTATTCATGAGGTCATTTTGTTCTGCTCAGACTTGTGGTAAGTTGTCATTTCTGTTGGCCTCATTTATTTTTCGGGCCCTGTATTTATTTATTGTAAATATGCTCTCGTGTTGCAGGTTTTGTTACCCTACCTTTGAAACTTTTGGAGGAGTAAATAAAACTCCTAATTTTCCCACTCTACCTCTGTTTTTGGCTTGGTCCCTAACAGTATCAGATGTGAAAAAAGAATCCCATGAATTTGGAAATTCATCGGAGTGATATTGCAAATTTGATACCGTGACCATATTGCACTGTTTGAGAGTTTGAATGAAGTCACTTAGTTCCCGCTAATGCTTTGGTTCCACCACAGACATCTCAGCACAAGCTTATATGATGTCTTACAGTCAGCCAATCAAGTTTATTTGTCACATGTAATCACATAAGGCACAATAGCAGTGAAATTTAATCCTGGCACCTCCTTCAATTTATGCACTAAAGAGTTTCACTTGAATAAGAATAGTAATGGTAATAAATGTATATGATAGGGGGGCAATCTTAGGCAGTGACCTCATTTAAGCCATTATCCAGATGGTTTGGATCTTTAAGGATTCTTCTTGCCTTATTCATGCAGATGTTTCCTGTCAGGATGCTCTTGATGGTGCACGAGTAGAGATTCCTCATTATCTGAGGGGATACCCAGAATGTCCTCATTCATCTGATGTGAAACAGTCTCTGCCTTGCCTTTCTCACCACTGAGTAGGTATGCAGAGCCAATGCATTCTCATTCCCAGGTGGTCAAATGCTGCAGCTTTGTCATGCTCCTTTCATGTCTTTCATGTCAGGATCAGACGAATTAAGCTTTCGTGCTTTCATCACATTTCAGTGTCACATGGTTAGGTTTAGGAAATAAAACCACTTGGTTAAGGTTAAAGAAAAGTTAAGTGATGTGGACACCAAGGTACTTGAAGCTGTCCAGCCTCTCCATCGAGGACCTGTTGATATTATGGGGGGGGCGTAGTTCCTACCCTGCCTCTTCCCTAAAGAAACAGGGAAACATTCACCTGATGTCCAGGAGAAGACTGTCCTGGCACGAGTAAGTCAGGTCCTCTACTTCATTCAGGTAGACCTTTTCATTATAATCAGTTATCAGACCCACTACACCTGTGTCATCAGCAAACTTGAGGATGGTGTTTGAGTGGCTACACAGTTGTGTGTGTACAGGGAGTACAGCAGGGGGCTAAAAACGCAGCCCTGGGGTACTCCAGTGTTAAGGATGCGGGTAGAGGAAGTATGTCCACTTGGGTTCTGCCCATCAGGAGGTCCACATGCACAGTGAGGTGTTAAGTCCCTGGTCCTTGGAGGGAACTATGACGTTGACGCTGAACTGTAGTCCATTAACAGTAATCTCACATAGCTCCCTTTCTTGTCCAGGTGAAACAGAGTGCTGTGGAGGATGTGTGCTATGGTGTCTTAGGTTGATCATTTGGATCTTTTGCAAACTGTAGTGGCTCCTTTGTGCTGTGCAGTGAGGAGCAGATGTAACTCTTGACCATCCATTCAAACCTCTTCATCACCATAGAGGTGAGGGCCACTGGGCAGTAGTTGTTCAGGGAGGTCGGTCTTGTTTGATTGGGCACAAGGATGATGGTGGACTTCTTGAAGCATGTGGATATGACAGATTGAGCCAGGGATAGGTTGAACATCATCATCACCAGCAGCGTTATTTGATTAGCACATAGTTTGAGGACCTGCCAGCTGATACCATCTGGTTCTGCTGATTTCTTGGTGTTCACACGCTTGAAAGCCCTCCTGATGTCGTGCTCATCCATTAACCTCTGCTTCAGCTGTGTTTGCTTGCTGGCTGCCACTGGCCTCAAAGCAAGCATAAATGTTGTTTTGTTCACTTGCTAGAGACACATCGGCACAAAGTTTGAGCTCACAAAGTAGTGACTTTGAGACTCCTGGATAGATCTGCGCCTTCTAGAGCACACCTGGTGCACACATGGTGCTTATTGGATGTTTGGTTGTCCATACAGATATATAGCCTGGCCGTACAACTGGGAAGCCACATATACTGACTCCCTGGCACAGAAAAGTTAATAAATAAATTTTAACTTTTGTTAAAATCTTGTCAGCAGAACACAAAAATATCTTTCCCTCTCAGAAATGCCCTCATGCACAACAAGCACAACATTGGTCTGCTTTGAGTGTTTTAGTTTTTATTTATTTAAAACAACTTTAACAGACATGACATTTTCTGATGTTACCCAGCTAATATGCAGTGATCTCTCTGGTTCTGGCACAGCTTGATTACATCAATGGCATGGATTTTTCAATCAAGAAATCACACTTGAATTGGGCAACAGTTGTCTTGTATGAATTGCTAGATGTTTTTTTAAAAATTAAATTGAACAGGTTTAGGTTTCCTCCTTGTGTTTAAACAAGGTTGTTGCAGAAGTACGCCTAATTTAGCTTTTGCCAGTTCATGATGCAATGCATATGTGAGGTGAATTAAAATGTACGCTGAAGATGGACAGAGTGCAAATTTACAATTAAATGGCACACCATTAATCCAGCCATGTCCCAATCTCTCTCTGTGCCTCCAGGCCAACGTTTGATCTTGCCTCTGGTCGCTGCGCTCCCCGGCTCCAAATTCACTAAAGGAAGAAGAGGAGGTTGATAGAGGGAGGCATGGGCCCATCATTGATCAGTGCCCTCTGAGAAGTCAGTCAGGTGAGTCAGGTGGAATCCAGTGACTGGTGGCAATCTACGGCTAGCATGATATCAGTATCACTGAGGAGAAACACAGTGGCACTGAAGCACCACGGCGGCTGAGGAAGGGAAAAAAAAATCTGTGGGCAGAAACCTCAAATGAAATGGCTTTAGGATAGTGAGAGGAGGGAATGGGAATTATCACGGAGTTTTAAAATAGCACCAGACAGACTAAAAAGAACAGCTGAGGATAAACTAAATAAAATGGGGGTTATTGTCTACGACTACAAAGGCTTGACGTCTGAAAAAAGCCAGGAGAAGAGGAGTATTCTGGGATGCTAGAGACGACTGTTGAGCCTTCTAGGGTTTAACGCTGCTCTAACCCATCTGTTTCATCTAACAGACAAAACAGGCTTCCCGTGTACTGGTAAACCCCCATTTTGGTTATGAACTTGTTAATCACATTTCCCTGAGATAGTCACGGGTGTTTTATGCACTCTTATCTTATTTTACTTGTTTCAGAGCAGTGCCATTGATTGTGCAATTCAGCTGATTTGTAGTCCTTAATGTGTGGTTTGAACCAAACAGAATATATGCCGTTTTGGATGCAATGAAAACAAACACAAAGTCACTGTTAGACCATTAAGAGCCTCAAAATGGGCAATAAAGTTATTCAGTCCATCTGGTTGTGATTACTCATTGATAACATTCGCCTTGTTTTTCCTGTGACCGGCTGGAAATCTCCACCGTCACATGGTGCATGTGGTGCCTTGCCAAAAAAAGCATCATACATAGAAAATTTTTGTCTTCATCCCACCACAGATATCAGATGATTTGACCCATTCTCCAAACTCAACTCCATGCTCTGTGTTTTCATGCAAAATACAAAACCAAACCACATAAAAATGCCAAACACAAAGTTCATCATCCAGCTGTGTGTCAGTTTTATAATGCTGCCCAAACTAACAGTGTATTTAACACTTTAGAACCAGAGTAAATTCACTTGATTCCTTCAAAAAGATAGAAGAAAGGTGATCGGCAAATTAGCAGGAAATGATTGAAAATAAACAAGCAAAAAAAAAAAAAAAAAAAAAAAAAAAAAAAAAAAAAAAAAAAAAAAAAAAAAAAAAAAAAAAAAAAAGCAGAAAAAAAAAAAAAAAAAAAAAAAAAAAAAAAAACCAAAAAGGTAAA
>OMLB01063984.1:24926-42295 GCA_900302555.1 Myripristis jacobus | reverse complement strand
AGTAGTTAGCTATGATGAGAGGTAAAAGTCAAGAGCAGGGGGCTAATCTGGTGCTTGGGGTGTGTGTGTGTGTGTGTGTGTGTGTGTGTGTGTGTGTGTGTGTCCATGTGATTACACAGAGCTGTGGCAGAGCTGGAGGACAAATGTTCTTTACCTTGTAGCACTGCAATCAGGAGAGCGCAAATACACACTTTAAGATCAAAGAGTAGTATGGCAGTTACTTAGATGTACAGAACACCAACGTTCACACTGACTGAACACCAACTCCACACAAACTTACATGAATGCACCAACTTTTTTCTTCTCCATCTAACATTTGGGGCCGACTTCATCTTTTTTACTTCATAGGTGTTTGACATTTGGGCAGTGCAATCAGGGAAATCACCAGTGTCTCCTGCTATTTAACCTGTCTCTTCACATACAACCACATATTGGCGGAAAACCTCTGACATGAACAAATTGACAAAGGGACACACATCCCTTCCAGCATGGCACAAAGAATACTTTTGCAAAGGGGGAGAAAGCGTTAGCATAGCTGTCACAGCCCATCACAGAGTGTCATGGTTATGTAAGGCAAGAATGCCAAATTGGCAATGGCAGGAAATCAGGCAGTCAGCCAAAATGTTGGCCTGGAGGACATGAACACACACATATACACAGTGGGCAGTCAGTACATCTGACTTACCAAGCCAGCGTGGCAAAGAGCACACACAGTTTTTGTATGGAAATCAGTCATCTGATTCATGAGAAAAGCTCAGCTCATCAAAATGAATGCTCATGAATGTGACAGAATGCATTGTTAGCGATTTTTCCATTCAACTGTCACAAAAAAGAAAAATCACAGCAATAAAATGTGACTCTCTGTGTCCATCAGCTAGCTTCAAATAAATAAATAGGTTTAGTTAATGTTAAAAAAAAGAAAAGAAAATGGAATTAATTGTTAAAGAGCTGATTAGTATGTGGAAAGCTGCTATAGTGCTCATCATCATTTCAGCAAACACAAAAGCACAATAATGGATCTAGTAATATTCAAATGCACCAACCTATGGCTATCATCACTGCTTATGTAATTAAAGGGATAGTTCACCCATTTTGAAAAATGTGATATTATTTCTCTTCCTACTGTTCTGTAGGACAGTAGTGGTGCCATCTTCCTCTCATTGTTACTGAGTGGTGGATACTGGCTGGATGCTCCAAATGCTAACTGTTAGCCTCCTGCCATTCACATTGACTTCCTCCCAGCTAACATTCTGGAAAAAAAAAAATGAATCCACTCAAAGGTTTACCATCTGTGATAGTAAAACTATCTTGATGATCTTCCTTCTTCATTGTTACACTGAGACTTTCAGTAGGTAATATTTATTAATTACATCAGTGTGTCACTTAATCAAATTGTTTTTGGTTTAAGCTTTGGACATTGGGGACAGCACTGATTGCATTCCATTACTTGAGGCAAGCCTGCGTTTCATGACAGCGACCCTAAAGGTGACGCCACCCCTGGGGCCCTCGTGTCCAACAGGATCGGGAGCTGTCCATGGTGCTGAAAACATGTTTTTTGGGCGACAGTGCAGCAAGCCTGAGGTGCATCTTAAGTTAAAACTTGAAACTGTGAAACTAGACTTGGAAACATTCATGCTGAAATTTAGAAAAAAAAGATTTGCCTATCAAGTAATCTTTTAATATTGAAAACATTGTGATATGTAAATATTGAAAACACTGCAGTTTATTAATATTGAAAACACTGAGTTTTTTGTTAGGAGAATACCATCAATAAGACCTGCTCAAATACATCTCCAGTGTTTGATAGCTGCAGGATCCTGGAGTTGTGGATTGATCCTGCCCAGTGAGCCTCAGTGACTGTTATCTTCAAGTTGCTATCACATATTGCTAAAGCCGGGGTATCCCTTTCTGTTGACATATAGATACTGATCCACAGATGGGGCTTGCAGTCTTACATGTGTACCATCTATTGCTTCTGCCATATTTGGAAATCTTGCAGAGCCATTGTGTTTGTTTGGAACAAAGGAAGCATCTTGCTGAGTTCAGCTGAGACCATGTAGACAATCCATGATACAGTGGATTTGTTAAGTCCAGTGATAGGACCTACAGATTTTAGGAAACTCCCCGCAGCACAGAACTGTAAAGCTACACAAACTTACAAACCTGTAAGAACACTGTTTTCTTACTGTTACAGGATTAAAGGCATCCTCACGTTCTCTAGGAGACCAAAATCTCTCCACTAGTATGTCATCTTTGTACCTTTTGCATGGGTTGTTTCTATCCCTGAAGACTCTCTCTCTTCTCAGGGCTCTTTCCAAAAACCACATTTGCCCTCTTAAGCAGGATGAAAGTAAATAAAAATTCAGTCAAAGTTGCTCCTCTTATCCTTTTTGTTGCAAAAATGATCAATATACCCGTGTCTTTGTGTCTTCTAACTGATGTTCTAACAAAAGGGACCATCGCAGCATAGTACATCCTGTTTGAACAGCCCAATTGGTGAACATGGGTGCTGAAATGAATTGGGCAGTGCCTCTGCAACCTGTATGAATCCGGTGTCAGCGTCAAGGTTGGGGGAAACACACATGTATGTGTCATCGCTCACATGCATCATAGGGACAAGAAAAGAGGAGTAGGTGTGTAACATCACGTTTCCAAGAGCTTTCCCTACAAGCACACAAGACCTCATTCTGACAGAGACAGCGTTATGCAGGCTTTGTGGTGAGTGAACTAATAGTTGAGACGCTAAAACCTCATTCACAAGGAGAATTTGTGAAAGAGCGCCTTGTTGCTAATGCTGGACAAAGTGAAATTCTTCTAAACTGCCAGTTTGTCTGACATGGCACAAGATCTTAAAAAAACAATAAGGGACACAGCGAGAAAGTTCCAGTGTTTCTTTTTGGCCATGTGATGAAACAACATCCTGAGGATTTTCCCATTCTGAGGAGACATGCATTGAAGTTTGCATCTCTGTTTGGGACTACCTACTGCGGTGAGCATGTCTTTTCAAAACTGACTCTTGCAAAGACTTACTTCCACTCAAAACCCAAACCTGGAAAAACATGCTGTGAACATCATCATCATCATCACTACCATCTGACATCAGATGCATTGCCAAAGACAGCCAGTTCATCACATTACTGGTACTCTAGTTAATATTGGTTGCTTTTAAATACGGAATTATGTTGTAACTTCTTGCATCTCCTCCTGCTGTCATGGCTACAAGTCGGTCATGATATACCTGTAATCATATACATTGAATATAACATACACAGACACACACACAGTTTCTTACATTTATCATTCTTTTGTTGGCTCAGACAACACAATCCTCTCTACTAAGCCTCTTTAAAAGGCAGAAAACATACTCTCTGCTGCTCATGGTACAATTCTCCTGTGCCCTCATATCGATATGAAATTTCAGTCAGCCTGCACTATGCTGTCTCCCAAGACTCTGCTCCTCTCCATCTCCGTGACTTCTACACACAAATAACAGCCTGGTCTTCACAGAGCCAAAATATTTTCCCACCAGCTTCACTGAGATTGTAGTCTTAATTGCAGAGGTGGCCTTTCACCTCACTGGTATGTTTTTAACTAAAACTTGAATGCCGCAATAGACAAGATTTCCATGTAAAAATACACATGTCTAATCAGCCTAAATCTCAAAGTGGTGGTGCAGCAGAAAAGAATGTCCCAGTCACTAGTAGTTTCACTCTGTTTGTCTAAATGAAATTCTAGTGTTAGTGTGGACAGTGGTGGGAATTTTCTCCACCCAGGATGTGACAAATCGACAATTAAGAATGAAATTCCAATGGTCTACACTGGAAGATTTTAAGCCCTTGTAGCTTCCAGCGTGTTGTAAAGGCAGGTGACTCACTTTTTGTAGCATCATCTTCCATCATTGGGGGGTGGGGAGGCTTGGTATTGATCAACAGCCCTATTAAACACATGCAGATATATTATGGTCATTTTGTGCCATGGGGCAGTATGTATTAGCCTGCTCCCCTACTGCATCTGAAATATAAATATCCCTCACTGTCTTTTTGTACAATAAATGAACATATAACTTAGTGTTAGATAGCATTTGTCATTCCAGAGGGCAGCCCTTCCTCTTGCACAGTGACAGTGCTGATGTATCTCTAGCTTGCGTGAGCTCCTAACAAGCCTTACCACATTGTTTTGTTGTGTGTTAAGAAGGTAAATGTTACGACCCTCAAAAGTTTGTCTAGGGGGAATAGGAAGTAACATTAGTCCACAAAAAGGGAGCAGCACAGGAATAACAACAACAAAGGCTTTTTCTTCCACAAAGAAGAACTCAATAATTACCAACTAAACAAAGGAAACCTTAAAGACTTCAGGGCCCAAACAATAAACAGAAACCCACACCACCTGGAAATAAAATGAAACAAAAAACACAATTCTAAGTTTCCTGACTAACTTACACAGGAGTAGCAGGGGGACAAAAATAACTGGCAGCACACCCTCACAAAGCTTAATGTTAGCAGGAGTGCTACAGTCGGCAATTAACAGTAACACCTTTCACACTTTGCTGCTACAGTACAACACAAAAGTGGCACTTTCAAATGTATCCACATGCGAGAGCATTTTCAAAAAGCAATGCATTACATGAATATGGATTTCTGGACTTGGCCTGAAACACACAGAAGTTACCACCCTCTGCCTCAACCCACAGCCATGACCATGGTTTTCATTATGTGTTTTTTTCCTGCTGCAGTTGCTGTGCTAAAACCCGTTTTCCTTTTAGGGTGCATTTCCATGACCAAGACACTAATGGAGAGGAAGGACACAGTCAAAATGGAGCTTATCTACAATATATTTCAATTGAAGATTTATAATTTATATGACACAATAATGAGACTGAGCTATGTATGGTGTACTTTTTAGGACATCAGACCTCAGTCAAATGATGTCATTCCTCAGACTTAAGGACTTCAGGTCTCAGGAAAGGTTTTGTCACGTCTCATGTCTAGCAAAACTGAACGTCAGACCTCACTCCCTCAAAACAAACTAACTGACATAACGGCCACAGACAAAATGATCCTCAAACTGCAGTAATGTTAGACGTTATTACCTATATTCAGATTTTGCAAGCAAATATCTTCAAATGAAGATGTCACAACATAAAGCAAGTGTAATATATTTAATCAGCTGGTAACGAACTAATTCAATGCCTCAGTTCTGGTAATGTTTCAAGAAAGTTCTCTACCATTGTTGGACATTACAGGACCATGTAAAAAGTACATACACAAGGGAAAAAAAATTGTCTGAAGGAATTTTGTCTGAAGAAGTGTGTCACATGAACAAGAGCTGCACCAGGACTGTTCTTGACTATTCCATTAATGAAGTAGATGTACAGCTATGTAGGTCCATAACTATTTGGCCCCTGAAAATGGGGTAACAATGTATAAAACTGGCTGTAATTCCTAAATGGTTAACACCATGTTTTTGTTCAGCCCCTTAAAGTTGAAAGTCTGCACTTCAATCACATCTTGATTACTCCCTTTCAAATCCACTGAGGTGGTGTAAAGGGCAAAATTGTAAATATTGTGTCACTGTTGGTGTCACATCATTTTGACCGGTGACGCAAAGCTGAAACATTGTTTTGAAGGCTGCACAACAACACATTTGTTTTAGTTTCACTTTCAATTGGGACTGAATGGAGCAAGGGATTGCACTCGCATGGACCAGCAAACACCACTATGGGAAAGAATCCAAACTATCACTGTGAGCTAAAGTTGAAGAACAAGTAAGCAACACAAGTAACCAATGTGACTGCATTTATACCAGAGCACCACCTCACTTTGAACAGTTTTTGACCCAAATTCATTTGGAAGTATAAAAGGCTGAGCAGATTTACCTTGGGTGATAGATATGGTAATGAATACTTGTGTGTGTGCACATTTAAAAGAGAATTGGTCATACACATGCACCAAAAAATGTTTGCTTATCACATAAAAAGCCTGTGGTTCTAAATAATCTAGTGCAACTCCATTAGATCAATAATCTGTTTGACATTTCATGGTATTAGCAAACACACGGCAGTCAATATCCCAGTGTAATTCAGTTATTTATCAAAGGACCTGTGAACACTGTGAAGAGTACACTTGATATGTGAAGTCAAGGACATTGATAAAGTCACACTGCTGTTTTCCTCCTGCATTAATTTAGGCTTTTACAGACTGACCAGATGTACATTTAGTATCCTGCTGTTAATGTGCATATTTTTAGTAAACATACACATTTACCACACAGCAGGTAAATTTACCACCTCATGATACAATATAAAAATATTACATAGAATATAACCTATAAAATAGAAACTATCAGCAGAGTCTCGTACATTATGCAATATCACAACACATTATCATTCACAGTGTTTGAGAAGTAATCATCCAGAACATTACCATATAAATATGTGCAACAACTGCTGTATCACAATAGTGATTGAAACTATATTTAAGCTCATAGCAACTACCCAAGGTCACCTGCATGTATACACATGTATGTATGTTCTGTTAGCGTGTCACATGTGTGGAGGTAGGTAGAGCCCAAATGCAGGAACAGGTTGCCGTGAAGAAAAAACAAGAAACAAGAAAATAAACACATAGTGGCAAACACAATAACAGGGCAAGGAACAGAACTGAAACAGGACTTAAATACTCTTGGAACTACTCGGGAAACAAGACACACCTGGAGAAGGGCCTGGAACACAAGACTGGAGAACACAGAGGATTGGCTGAGGGAAACACTGGGAGGGAACAGACCAATCAGGGCTGAAACATCTCAGGACAGGTGTGGAACTGGGAGGGTCAAACAAGACAAAGTAATAGGACACAGGTGAAAACACGAATGAGTGACACAGCAGAGGCCTGTATCACGAAGCAGGATTCAGGCTTTAGCGAGATAACTTCAGGCTCCACTCCGGATTTTCTGTATCACAAAGTTGGTTCACCTCTCATCGGGATAGGAAACCTGTCCTGTCCATGACAGAATTGAATCCTACATAAAGCACTGCCCCCTGGCCAATCAGCTGATTGCAAAAACATGGCCTGCCCAATCATTGAGAATCCCACTGAAGGAAAAATAGTGAAGAGAGCATTACGGCGTGGAAGGATTTTCCTGGACCGATCAAATCCGTTAGATTTTGCCGACGACTATAGAGAAAGGATGTAATACTAATGTGAAGCAGCACTTCAGCCTGGCTAACAGCTGCCTGCTATACAGAGCTGACACTCTGTAGGAGAGGAAAACAGAAATGAGAGATCATTAAAGGAAATTTGATAATTTAAAGTATTTTAGAGGTGTTTCACAACATTTTAGGGACATTTAAAATGGCACAATTAATTAGTTCTAAATATTTTTGGAGGGCAAATTATTCCTGGGTGAGAGAATGGGTCTGATTGACAACTTGCTGATGCAAATGTGAAAAAGGTCATTTCTACTCTTCATTCAAGAGGGCAAGTCGGCCTTTATATTTGCCTTTTGTTCCTGCTAAGATCTAACGCAGCTCAGTATCTGATTTTATTCAGGCTATCAACCTGATGTACTGACGTGATTGAATTGTGGCATCAGCTTATACATTTAATATAGCCTGTATAACATAATGACATTAAAAAGACCAAATGTGTTGTGTTTTTACTTGCTCCCACGTTCTTTTAACCCCTGAGGGGTCACACCTGGAGGAATTCAACTTTACCTGTCATACATGCAGCACATCTGTGCAGTGCAGTGAGTTCATGTGTTTCAGCTTAAGATATGGACTTGAGCCATTGATGTGTAACTTATGCATTTATGCAGTCGGCAATTCGTTGCCAAGCATTCTGCCTTCTCTTCGCAGCAGCCACGGTGTTCGATTTAGTGTGTAAATTTTGTTTTTCCTCCTCATACTTTTCCAGTATAACACGCTGCTCCTCCGCTGTGAAATACACTGTGCGTTTTTCCTTGTCGCTCATGTTTGTGATTGGTCTGCTGCCTTGGAACCCGCCCCTTATATGTGCGCATTCATGGCTCTTGATGAGGCAAACCTGGATCGAATGAGCGAGTTGATAACCAGCATCGTGACACCGGTCATCCCTGATTACTATGATCTCGATTAGTGCAGCCAGATAGGTCTGAGAAATCCAGGGAAAACTGTGCTTGCTTTGTGATACAGGCCTCAGGACAAAGGAAACTACACCAAACACAAGAAAAATACACCATGAACAGAACTCAAAGAACAACATCCACAAACACAGAGTCCGGGGAGAAACACAAGAGACCAAGAATACACAAATCCACAAAGTCCAAAAATAAAGTCCAGGCGAAAGTCAAAAGACAAAGTTCAACCAAAGTCCAAAAACTCAAGTAAAAATAAAGAACCATGACAAGGTATATTTTCCTATGGTGTTCATGTCTCTTCACTATATCGTGGAACTACCTCAGCCTTTCTCACCAGATGTTTTCAAAAAAGTCCCTCCATACCATCAGACCAGTGTAGGTGGCCAGCTTTTCTCCATTATTTTGATTACTGTTTGGTTCCAGTAAGCTATTTAACTAGTTCTTGATTCCATTATGTTGTAATCATTCAGTCAAGGTGGACATGTTGTTTTACAATCCAATTAAAACATTTAGCGCCGGCATTTTCTTTCACACACACACACACACATACAAATTTACAGTCAGTGACCTTCAGTCTGTCCATAGCCAATTACGGAACAAAGAAAATAAGAGAGTTGGAAATTATGAGCTGGATATAAATGCATTAAGGTAGAGAGCTTCAAAACAACAGGGAATTCGTCTGGTGGTTAATGACAGCTTATTTAACGAAGAAGACATGAAAGTGAGTAAGAGGACTTCTTAAGGTGATTGTTGGAGGGGGAAGGACAGGGAGGAGATGTGCTTCTATTGAACACATAAAGATGTTCCTCCATGGACAGACCAATGAACTGAGGCCATTTTCTTGGTCTGTACTTGGAAAAGGGGCCTGATAAATGCAGTCAGTAATTACTGGTATTTTTAGATTTACTAGCTCAATAACCAGCATTACACTAATAGCTTGAGCAAAAGACTATCACTGCTTGATGTTTATATTACAGTTTTATCAGTTCTTAATGCATTGATACTGTATAGCTGGTACATTCAGTTGCTAACTGTTAGCATCCTGCCATTATGCTGGACTTCCCCCCCAGCCAACATTTTTAGAATTAACTGCTTTAATCAACCTGAATGGCTGGAGGGATTTGGAGCATCCAGCCAGTATCCAGCACTCAGTAACACTGAGAGGACGGTAGCACCACTACTGTCCTACAGAACAGCTAGGAGGGAAGTGATTTTTTTTGTTTGTTTGTCAAATGGATGCACTATCCCTTTAATGGTTTGGAAATACATTTATGTCAATGGAATGTGCAAAACTGCTGTACGTATACACTAGAAGACACACAGGCAAACACACAGGCACGGACACAACGGGATGTCAGTCAGTAAAACCTGTATCTGTGTGTGTATCTGTGTAGTGTGGGTTGTCAAGTATGTAAACACACACACACACTCACACATACACATGTGAATATGAAGACATTTTGTCGATTTACATCCATATGCAAGTTGTTTGTGTGTGTGCCTGTGTGTGTGTGTGTGTGTGCATGCTTGTCTCATTGAGCGCACACTGAGAAAAATAAGAAAAACATGTCACCCATTCCACAGACAAAGAAAAAATTGCTGAAAGATGTGATGTAACCATGTGAAATGATCTCTCACCTTATCCCTCTCCGGAATGACCACCTCCAGCAAAATTGAATGTCATGCAAAGGTGGAGACCTATACATCTGTATGAAGTCCACTTGAGTCAAATGGAAGGAGACAGGATTGAGAAGATTAGAGGGAAAAATGAGAAAAGAGATGAGAGGGAGACAAATGGGGCACAGATGAAGAGAACAATGAAAGGAGAGGGAGAGGATGGAGAAAAAGTGTTAAACGAGAGACAAAATGATGAAAGGGAAAGAAAGGAGCGATAGGAGAGGTGGAAGGAATACCAGGAGTGAAATATGAAACAAAAATGTGTCTCTTTGTTTAATGTAGGCTGTGAAAATTTGAAAAATGCCTTATTGACAATTTTGTAATGAAAACTAACAAAAAAATCTAATAAAAATAATGATTTCTAGACCTTTACTCCCCATTGTGATAACAACAGAAATATTTTCTTGTTACCTCGGCTTTTCACAAAGGAGGAAATGAGATTTTAATGATTCCATGTTAATAGGATGCCACGTTCTGTCTCTGGTGGTGACAGGGTGTTTCCAATATGTGTTAGGAACTATGCAGCTGACATATTGACTTCCATTGTGTACAGAGGTAGAGAAAGATGACTTAAACTAAAAACTGCACTTGGGAACTGCACTTTATAATTTAGACTGTCAAGATGAGTGTGTAGTGCAGCTTTCTAGTTTCATTGGGGTTAAGCAGTTTGCAGGAACCTTTGATACCTGAGTCTCTCTGTTGCAAACAAAAATATGAAACGATTTGACCACCAGCTACAATCTATAAGCACGCTTTCACACCTTTTCCATTTGTTTTGTTTCAAATCAGTGTAATAGTTAATGCTTTTTTGCATAAAAAATAAAATAAAATAACCTAAATGTACCAACAAGATCCATGTAACCCTACTGTGATAGTGTGGGTCATATACCAAGAAGCCAAGGTATTTCCTCATTTCTTAATGTCAGCCATCTATTGATTTCCTCCTGTGTCACCAGCTGCTGATGTTGCCAGTTGCCAAGTTGTTCTATTTCTGCACAGCCACAAAATTCACAGTGGAGTTGGCCACAGTATGGCAGTTGCTTCAACCCAAAATGCACAATGCTTGCTGTAGCTGGAGCAGTTTGTCGTGTAGGTCGCTTCATCCTCACATGACAAACTACTCCACAGTTGGTCCGTAACCACACCAAGACCCCCTCTTCAACGGGGACCTGGTCCGTTTTTTTTGGTCCATGCCCAAGTGTGATTGCCAGGTTCACATCTGCCAAAATGAACTGCACCAAGGGGCTAATGAACTCGATTCAACCTGACTATCCAATTGTAGGTCCCGCCCCCCTTCGCTTATTTTCTGTGTCATCCACTGAATCTAAACATTCCAGGGTCAAAACAATTCCACTTCTACTTTTTACACTGCGACCTTCAAAAATGTGGCTATACCATGTCCAAAGCAAGCATTTCCAGAAGAAACTAGCTTTAAATGGTTATTTCTGTCTATGTCCATTCACCCAGTTTCAATCAAACATAGAAATGCTGCTGAATCTAACAATCTCAGGGTTTACTTTTTACGGTGTGTCTCTCGGAAGTCGGCTTAGCAGGGAAAGCAGGGCTCTGGTCAGGTTCAGGCCACATTAAGTTAGCATAGCCTTCAACTCTAATTTTAACCCTTGGTTTGGTCATTTAATGAATCCATCCTAATATCTTACCTTTAATCAAACACAGGTGTGCTTGTTAATTTTAATTACCATTCATTTGGCTGTGTGGTCAGACACACAGTTGTATCCAGAGGAGGCAAGTGACTCAGTCCTGTTTGGGTTTTGGTGTCTGGCCGGCTCCACAGTTCAGTCTCTGGGGATAGATGTTGTGTATCTCTGCTGCACGGACCCCAGGCACAAAGTTTCAACATGGAAATGTTTAGAGGCAACAGCATAAACCACCGAGCACACCTCACACTTCAGAGAAAATTCATCCATGCTGATGGAAAAAGACATTTTTGCTTATCCGAGGGCAACATTTACTAAGCTAAAATTGGCTGGTCTGCATTTGGGGGGCTGGAGGTGGAATCGGTCAATTAAACAAGGCAGGTGTGAGAGTGTCCCGGGGTGCTTTGTGTTGTACAAATCAGAGTGAAATTGATACGTTTGGGCCTGGAAACATACAGCATAGTGCTTGGTTCACTTCCTGAAGTTGGATCAAGTTAGGGTTAAATTTTGCTCTCACTGCAATCAAACCACAGTACGGTTGGTTTGGAAGCAGTTCAACACCAATTCTCATAAGCAGTTTGTTTTTGGTCACACCCAAAAGCAACTGATGTGTTCACCCTGTTCAAATGAACCTCGCCAAGGGGGTACAGACACAAGGGCTCTTTTCATACAGACTAAATAATGTGTGTGAAAGTACCCTAAATGTTCATGAGAAAGGATGTTTCCAGTTGTAATCTGAAAAAAGAGGAAGAAAGCAAGATGTTAAGCGTGTATAAAGAGGAGAGGTAGGAAAGGAGCTAATTGAGGGCAACAGAGGAGGAAGGATTGGAGGCGAGGTGAAGAAACAGAGAAATTGATTTCTGATCTCTTTATTAAAGAGTTCAAGCATTAAGTGGCTGCAGGATTGTGATTCTCTGTTTCTTAGGGGTCTGTTTTTTCTCTCTCTCATTTTTTTTTTTTTTAAAAAGCAGTTTCCCTCATGTAGTGCGGTTGTTCCAGTCCCACAGTCAGACAATTTTATGTCATTAAATATTTCACCAGGTGGAATCCAAGTGCATCAGAATTAATTTATTCATTCATAAATTATTATATTTTAGAATAGGAGCGCTCCTTTGAGAAGTTTATCATTAGCATGCCTATTCTCATTGGCCCTGAGTACATCATATTCACTTAAGTTGAAGAGAGAGGAGAGAAATGATAGAGGAAACTAGTAACATTTAACTTACATACATTAAAAGTGCTATATTTCATATTTTAACATCAGTAAATCATTTCCACATTCATTATGAGATACTGCTGTATAGTTACCATCAGGCGGGCAATCAGAGATTTGGGGTGGGCAACTTTTTATTCATGTTGGATGCTGCACTACCGTCTATAGGTTGTTCTCAGTTTAATGACTTTTGGTCTATAATAGGCTATAAAAGAAAGGATTTGTTTTGGAATTATTTTGTGTCCCTTTCTTCTTCTTCTTCTTCTTCTTCTTTGGCAGCCCTCAATCCAGTGTTGGGTCCCTAAAATTGCTCCTTAGTCATCAAAATGTTGAAAACCCCAGATATTCATGAACTAACATGAACTAACAATTCCATCAACACAAGACATCCCATGTACCAGATCTACTAAACAACTGCAATCTTATATAAAACACTGACTGTCCATGTAAAATGATAGGCAATCACTATAGAAAGTACACCTCATACTAATTGAATGCTATGGTAACAAGCAGTAGTGTTGTTGTTGTTATTATTTTTTGTTACTATTACTATTTTATTCAGTTATAATACACTGCACAACTTTGTAAAATTGAGCACCACAAACAGAAGATATGACACAGTTACTATTTAAGATATTCTTTAAGGAGATTAAAGATTTCATTTTTGAAATATATAAAATTAACTTGGTATCTCTCAGGTAGATGTTTATCAGTTAGCCTAGGTATATTGTATAAGATAGAAATAACTAATGTGTAATGTGCAGCTGGAATTGGTGGTAAATGTTAAGTCTTTAATGGAAATAAAGTACTGTTTTGTGAATCACACACATGTCGGAGACAGATTTGTCAGAGGTCTAAAGTTTTGTTCTCATTGTATGTTTATTTGTCAATAGGTAAGCCAACATTAAGAATTTTGATTGGTTTGTTTGGTCTCCAGTGCCTGATGAGAATATCACGAAAAACTGTTTAAATCTTTCATGGAGACCTACCATACAGTCAGCAAGCTGGACTTACTTTTCTCTACTTTTGAAAAATAAATGATGAGAAACAGCTCGTCTCCTGCTGTGACTTATTTGTCCATGGATGGATCACAGCTGACTGAGTGAGTCCTGCTGCTCCAGCCGCCAGCAGCTCTCCAGCTGTGGGTGAGCTAACGGAACTGACAGTACAGAGCGGAGCAGGATGTCAGAGGGCGTCTTTATGATGCTGCTTTCTAGCCACAGTGGCTTTGTTTCCAAAACAAGGAAACTCAGGGACATAATCCAATAAACTGGGCCTGGTGATCAGAGATGAGCAGAGCTAAAATTGGAGAGAGTAATGTCCACCCCTGGCCACATCTGGATCCGGCCTGGTTTATCATAGTTGATTGGATCACTTTACACAAAACAGGAAGAGAGCCCTGTTCCCCCAGAGCAAATGAAGGTAAGGTTTTCAGATTTTCTGGAAGTGGAAGTAGTGAAAAGTGGGTAAAAAAATGACTTCCAACATGTTTATCCTCTACAGTAAAGTCAAAGATCCAACAAAAAAGGAGGAGGGGGCAGGAAGCAAAGGGGTTCTGGGAAATGTAGCTTTTATTTTGACACACACCATGGTCTTTTTTGTTAATGCTAAGCAAAGTATCCCAATGAATCTGATATTGTAATTCCATTTAGCACCTTTACTATCTCCCAGCATATATCAGAAGTTAGGCTGAGGTAAATATGGATGTATCTTGGTTATTCAGTACAGGTGTTTTTATATTGGGTTCCAGATGGAAGGAAATTGAAGGGCACTACAATATTGCCAGAGGATGTTGCCGAGGGCTGAATCTGAGTGTTGGCCCAGCACTGTGGCATATTTTACTAACTGAGGATGAAAAAAAAAAAAAACAATGAATAAAATGCTTGAAAATGTAATCGTCTTTTTGGTACCCTCAATTTCAGTGAACCTGTCAAGAACCTTGACACAACAAATTATATGCCCATATTTATATATTTCAAAGCAAGCTGATGGCCATGGCAATCATTTTTCCTACAGCCCTTTGGCACACACACTCTCCGTCAGGACGCTGTTTCCTGCAGCATAGAAAATCCTTGCTAACCTGTCACCCAGAAAAAGACATTGGGTTCTATGGGTTGGGAAGTTTGTCAGTGCTAAATTGTAGCATCTCATTAGTAAGAATGAAAAAAAAAAGTCAAGTCAAACTAAACACATATGTAACTCATGATAAGCTGCACCCAGCTGTGGCAGGTTTGCATAGAGATTACACAGTATTTGTGATTTATATTGCATGATGGAATGGCTTATTGTCAGCAGGGTTGCTCTTTGCTGCCCTTTGAATGACAGGACTCAGCCACACGACAAGCTACTCAGAAAATGTAGCCAGCTTGAAATACTAAGAGCAAAGCTATTCCGCAACACCAATAGTCAGTAGGCTTCTGTTTGGACTGCATGAATTCTAATTCCAATGAATGAATATTTGAGCATATCGACATGAAACAACTCACTGGTGCAGAGTAGCTGTGAGGAGCATCGCTCAGCCAGTCTTTGCGTACATGATGAGGGAAGTACGTTTCCCCTTTTTTTCTTGAACACCATTGGTTTTAGACATATTAATCAAAATGTAGCTTGTAGAATTGAAATTTCCCCAGACACTGATGATGCACATAAACTTGTATCAGTATTGATTCTCCAGCTTAGGGACCATCATGAATACTGACTGCCTGACAGGATGACTCATACTAACTGCTGGTCACAGCTAAAATCCAGTGTGGTTCTTTAAATACCTCTGTAATGCTACTGATTTAGGACATTCCATGTGTTACTTAATATTTTTCTAACACCAAGATCCTACATTAATTCTAGTATGGAGAACTGTAAAACATTCTGCAAAATTACACTTTAGCTTCCTTCCTGTGGCCTATGCAACCATTTTTTGGAGTGTCCACCATGGATTACAAGGATGATGCATGCACTTTCTGGATATGATTTATTCAAACTTTTCTCCTCTTCGACAAACATTGTCAGTCACAACCTTTCCTGGAACAAAATGAAACAAAGTGTATGAGTAGGTTTTAAGAATATGGCACTTGTGACTTTTTTATGTGTAGTGTCAGGTTGAATCTCTGTCCTGATCTTTCACTCCAGCAGCTGATGGCATCATTTGGTACAACGTCTCCACACAGTGCCCTTATCTGCGCAGTCGGGTGTGTATGTCGGTGCTGAACTTCTACCATTAACAGCATCCTTTACTTTCCTCCAGTCACCTTTTCCATGCCCATTTCCTTGGAGGTTATAGATACCATTAAAATCACACCCACATACACGCTCTCTCTCACACACATAAACAGCCTGTAAACTTGAGAAGGGTATATATGCCATTAAATTGTATGGGCCAGTGCCTTGGTCCAAGGACAAGCCTGCTGGCCTTTTTACAGCTCAATATGTACCAGTCAGTCAAGTGAGGGTATATCATCACCGCCATCAACATACTCCTCAAGCACGCCGATATAAACCAGGTCACAAGCAGTACAGGATGCAGTGATGGTTATCATTTGATTTTATGTGCAAAAAGAAACTTGCTATGTGCCTGACATTTTAACAAGTGAGTGACTATATACATGCATGGCAAAAGTTTATACTTTTTGCAAGAGGTGACATAAATATGCCATCCCACCCTTTGCTTTCGCTCTCATATTTTCTCACTTTCTGATGTAAACTATCTGAAAAACAACATAAAAAAATAATAAAAACCAGTGTACCATACCAATTAGATAGACAGATTTTGTTAAAAGGAAAAAGTGTCTTTAGATTAATCTATTACTTCAGTTAGACATTTAGGAAGCATTTATCTCCTAGGGACATCAGGTATTCATCAAGTATTGAAAAGTTATGAAAAATCTGCCATGCTAAATTAGGTCTAGACGTATTCCTCCATCATCGCAAGATTTAACAGATACAGCTGGGTGTACGTGCACACACACACACACACATGCACACACACAAACACACACACACTCTCCAATCCACTGTTTCTCACACACACACACACACACACACACACACACACACACAGTGGCTGATCTCTCATCATCAGTCTAGATAATTATGTTAGTGTGGGTTAATGCAGATGAATGGAGTAAAACTGTTGTCTGAAAACAAATGAGGCACTGGCATATGCATTCGTTGCATTTATTTTCAAGCACATGCACACACACACACACACACACACACACACACAAATAGCTATCTACGTATATATATTTTGTTTATTATGTTGCACCCTGGAGAACTATTTTGAGAGAGAGAGAGAGAGAGAGAGAGAGTGTGTGTGTGTGTGTTTTAAAGTACATTTATTCCATTGTAGGCTGTAACATTCAGTATTAAACAACAAGCAGCAAATGTCCTGTAATGGTGTTCAGCACATCTGAAACATGTCTGATTATGGCCTTTACAATATCTCTAATTTCATTCATGTCTTGCTCTCCTACTATAAAAAATAAAAAAAAATTCTACCTGGTGTTGTGATTGAGTTA
This sequence comes from Myripristis jacobus, assembly GCA_900302555.1. Classification (NCBI taxonomy): domain Eukaryota; kingdom Metazoa; phylum Chordata; class Actinopteri; order Holocentriformes; family Holocentridae; genus Myripristis; species Myripristis jacobus. The sequence goes on along the minus strand of OMLB01063984.1, from coordinate 25,118 downwards.
TTGCTTTGAAATGGTATGACATATGCATATCTTAGCCTTCACCCAAAAACACTTTCACCAAAATACTAAAATTACTGCAAATTTCTCAGCTCATTTTCTGAGAGCCAAGTAGAGTACGTGTGTACGGGTGGATTTCCTTGTCTTTATCATAATATCATCATTACTTAGTCTACTGGTCAAGAGGTTTTCTTC
>OMLB01063982.1:25586-41015 GCA_900302555.1 Myripristis jacobus | reverse complement strand
CCCGGGTGGGGGGCGATTCGGTGGGGGGGTCTAAGGTGAGGTGACACTGTGGTACCTTGTTGACGCTGACTGCTCAGTGGAGAGGGGTCTGCAGTCACACTGGTGTGCGGGTGGTGTGGGAGGGCGAGATGGGAACACTGGGAATCGGAGGTGACAGCCTCACTGTTGCTGGAGCGGTAAGCGCTGTCCCTGTCCTCAGGCTCAGAGAGGGCAAGATCATCTGAGCTGTTCCACTCTGAGCTGCTGGTTTTTGCAATGTGCCTCAGGGCGGGACTCTCTCCACTGTGCCCCCTACAGTTTGTCATCTCCTGCTGTTCACTCTGGCCTGTCCTGTTGTCACAACTAGAGGAATCCCTCTCTGTAGGCACTCCTTTCCTGGAGGTGCTTGTGTTGTATTTTGATTTCCGTCTGCAGAAAAAAAAGAAAACGTGAAATCACAGCAGTTGTCGTTTTAATTTCAAAATACAAATACTGAAATACGACAACTTCTTTTGTTTCTCTTTTATGAAAAAAAGAGTAGTACCTTGAACTTGGACTACACTTTAGATGTGAATGTGAAATTTGGTCATAGTTCTTTCCCTGAGTTTTGGGTTGATGTTTACCTAGAAAAAAAAAACAAAAAACAAAAACAAAACAGAATTCATCAAAGCACAGTAATAGGAAGCAGAAGAAAGAAACACTGGTTGTGTCCCCATACTCTGGGAGGACCACAACCAGTGGAATTCAAATAGCTCACATAAAGGAATAAAAGTGGATATTTATCTAATTTGCACATATGATATGTAAATACTACTACTACTACTACCACTACTAATACTGATACTAATACTACTTGCACTAATACTTATACACTACTCCTACTACTACTACAACTACTACTTCTACAAACAATAATAATAAAAATAGTAATAAAGAAAAAAAATCATCCATATTCTGTGATGGGCCTTGAACATGTGACCAGAAGACGTCTGACACTTGGTGGCAGCAGAGAGTTAATGTCACTACATATTCTCACAGCTGGGTGAACCAATCGGCATGCTCGCTCAGTGCACACGCGCAGTGAGAGGCAGCATGCATGCTGAATTCCTTCACTTTAAAAATAGATGTGTTATTTTTTTCGTTGCTGTTGCCCTGGAGAGGTCCATGCAAGGATAAAAGCTTTAACTGTTGGTTGGAAACGTTGGCTCAAGATGCACATAGCCTTGATAAAGTACTGTATCAAGTGAAGTGCGCTCAAGGCATTGCATAAAACAGAAAAGATATTTATGACAATGCCAGCGGCCATGTCCAGCTGTGCTATCTGAACAAGCTTTTTTTGGGATTATCATCAGATTAATGTCTGTGCAGGGCTTATTGGGTGACTAGGTTGAAGAAGACAGTCCAGGCTCAAAAGTCAACTAATACACCAATTATTGCTAAAACACTCATAGATTACCAATATCAGGCAGATCATTTTTGTCTTGGTATTTAGCAAAATTATGACAGTGCATCTTTACCAAAACAAAATAACGAGAACAGAACAAACATAAGATGAGCTGTAGGATTGCTCCCAGAAGGAAACAGATGCAGGGGTCATACTCTGGTAAGACCTCCTCATTTGGAAAGGTCTGCTCTCATGTGGCGAGTTACAAACTGCATAGTGAGTACAGTAATATATTTTCATCGTCTGGATGCAGCTTATCCCAAACACAGCCAATAAGATTTAGCATTGAAGGCAAACTCTCTGACGTACACATACAGTAAGAGTCTATATAAACCATCACTAATTAGCAATTCCTTGCTCTGATCTGTTACATAATGTCACACTCCAAGACTAAATTCTTGCCTTTTCTTCAGTATTCCAGTCACATGCAGATTAAAAATGAAAGATATAAGAATGTGTTTTTTTGTATTTTCATTTAGGTCTTATGCCTTTCATCCAGCAATGGACTTTATTTGCTTTTTTTTCTTTAAAAACTGCCATTTCAGTTATTTGAACAGGGAAAGGGAAGAATGAAACGCTTTTTTTTTTTTATCACTCGTCTTGTTTGTATTTGTAACATTTATGAGGATGAAGCATGATGTACACACAAGGTCCTGTTTGTGTGAGAAGAGCCACTTAATGGTGTTGGTGAGAAATCAGCTCTTGGGTGTTTACAGTATGATAGGGTGAGGTATGGATGTGTCTATGAAAATGAAAACTGAAACTTTCAGAAACATCACAGACTAACAAATAGTCTGAGATCAGGCACACGGTGACTTTGACTGATCTCCTCTGAGTTTAGCTGTTTCTTTAACCCCATCAAGGGTCACTGCTGGCTACTATACAACAGGAACAAAACAAAGTTACTCACATGACTCATTCAGTCATAATACTTAATCTATTTGTATTCATTTTCCTTTCAATGTATTTCGTATGTGCTTTTGAACTCTGCTGCTTTTTTGTGCATTTAATCATACTCTTTATTTCCAGAGTGTCTTCATTTTGCAGTTTGTGTGCCATACTGTGTCTCCTTTTGCTCCCTGTTTTGTGAGGCACTTTGGTACACTCTGGTTTTATGTGTGATTTATAAATAAAGCAACAATGTCAAGCTCTTGACTTGACATTGCTGCCAGGGGCTAAATTAAAAACGTTGTTATACACAACAGCATACTACTGTACAATGTGCTTAATACCTTTAAAGATTGAAATCATCTCATTTAAATACCCATCCAAAGCACCGACCACAAGCTACTGACATTGATATGCAACTAAACAGTGGTTGTGCTTATTCCATACTGCAGTGAGCTTTTGTTGCCAGCCAGGCCTTTTAGCACACCAGAAAAACTTGAAATCTTTGAACTTACCATTATGAGAAGGTGAGCACACTATGCTTGGTTTTGCATCGCCTCCTTTATGGTGCAGCTGTCTCTGACTGAAAACAAAATAGCTAAAATTATTCTCAGTGCCTCTTTAAGTGCCCTGACTTGGCTCTGGTTTGGTGGCTGGATGATTAATCGTCTGTTAAAACAGTTAACAGTTGCAGCCAGTTAAAGTTATACATTGTCTGAGTCTGAATTATTCTACTGCTGGGAAAATGCTGGCAATTTTGTGTCATTTCCTGCATCATATTTCTGTTTCACGTTCTATGTAGGTTATTTTCAATTGCGTGGTTTTATGATGTTTTGAGCAGGCTCTCCTTAATTCCATTAAGGAATCCACAAATTATTTTCCAATTATAGTCAGCTCTTAATCCTGTCAACTCTAATTTCACATCACTTTTTGCTAGGGTCCAGTTGGATTCTAAGGTCCCATAATTGTTTGAGAGAATTCCTGTCAGATTTATGTGCTGCTAAGTTTCCCAGCACTCATTCTAAACACACATGTATACACTGGGATTTTCTATGCATTTTTTTTTTAAAGATCTAGTGTTAAACATTATACATTTTCACATCCTCAAATTAGCTTTGCTGAGCATCAAAGCACTATATAGAGCCATATTTAGCAAAAAACACCTTAGATATCTAACTGCACACCTTATGAACTGGACCTGAAATGGGAAAACACAGTAACACCAGTATATTTCTTGGTACTCAATCATTTTACAGTATTCATTAATTGCAGTATTCAGTATTCATTTTACAGTCAAAACACAAGTACTAGTCACAATTATAAGCCAGTCTAAAATTTGGTGGCTAACTTGTGTAGTTCCTGTGAGCATTGTCCATGTGTGCTTCTGAAAAGAACGACACACACAGAACTTTGGTTTCCTGCTATAGCCTGTATTGTGACTTCCCAAATAAAATCAAAATTAGTTGTCTGACATAGTGGTCTGGCTCCAGATCCAAATCTATGACAGAAGTCACATTTTAACATTAACTGCTAGAAATGAATCGGACCATCTAACTAATTCTCTTTGTTAACTACTGAAGATTACTCAACACCCACAGCTACAGCAGGAATTTTAGGCAGCTCCCCATTATTAATGAAGCAAAGTCAGTAATGAAGTCAATAAAAACAAGGTTAGGTAGCTATTCAGTTTTACACATAAAGAAAGTACTTCAGTTACCTCAAGGTAAAAATCCAAGTGGACAAAGTGTTTTTGTGAAAATTTATGCAGTACTGTGTGACAAAATTTCCTGTCTTTATTCTTTTAATGTTTATTTCACTGATAATGAGTAGCTAAAACTTGCTCCTGCTCTGGAAAATGTGTAATATTCAGTATGGCTACACAAACAAAAAAATGCCTTTTTTTCTTGCAAGTAATGCTGTAATACCATAGAAAAAAATGTTGCTTCCTTTAATAGCTACACATATTTGCTAATTGGCCATTCTTTACATATTTTACCTATTAAACAAATGGTCATTTACTATAACCATATATTTCCATCAGCAACGCCTTGTAATTAGGGTAACTGTAAAAGGAAAGGTAACCTGTTTCTAAAAAGTAAAACAACACACACTCCTTTTAAGGAATACAAAAGCACTTTAAATAATAGACAACTGTTTCTTACCTTTGCGACTGTGCCTCTGGTGTTAATTTCTGGTCTTTACCAGCAAAGCCATCGACTCCAGGTGAGTCGGGGTTGGTGGAGCCACTGCTTAGTCTATCACTGCTCTCATAGCCAGACTCTGTCCTTTGAATAGTCCAGGTGTCACTACGTAACAGGGTCTTGGGGCCACCCTTCAGTCTGCTGCCCCTTTGTTGGTTGGCCCTGCTTTCCGACTCTAATGAACTGTGGCTCTCTGTCTCATGCCGCTGCTCATCCTCATAGATAGTCATCAAACACTTCTGCTTCCGATCGTCTCTGTTTCGAACATACTCCCGCTCACGGTCTCGGCCTTGTTCAGCGTGCACCCTCTCCTGGGAGGAAGGCTTACTGCGCCGCGGGCTATCATGTTGCTGCTGACGACGCTGCTCCAGTTCATTCAGTACACTATCCACATTCAGCACCTCCCGAATGGGTCTCCATGTAGATTTGGCTTTGCTGCGGCTTCCTCCACCACTGCCTTTTTCCCATTGCTCCTGATAGCCATCCTGATCATAGCAACCGGGAGAACTGTTGTTCCTGCGGCCATGCCCACCAGCCTGTACCCCGAAGGACTGCCCACGTGGCTCCTGACATCCTCTGCTTGAATGGCTTGATGACTTCTCCATCCGTGGACAGCTTTTCAGCTTCTGGTCCGCAGGTGCTCGCAGTCCATTCTCTGGAGGTGATGAAGATCTAGCGTGCGCCATCTCTAAAATGAGTGGACATCGATTACTTTTAGATCGACCACTTCATACATGTTTTGATGTAGGTGTCCACACTTACACCACTGCATAGTGTACCTTTGTGTTGTGACGGGTCAGATCTACGATGCCCTCTGTCTTTCTTTGATGGCTCTCCAGGCCGCGGCAAATTCTCCATGAAAGCTTCCTGGAATTTATTTGGGCTGCCAATGGGACGCTTCACTGAGGAAAAATATAGTTGAAATAGCAGATGAGCTATTGTTCTAAAATACAGAAAGTGTCCCTGACAGCTACAAAATTCCACTTGATGTCCTTTAAACTATGAGGCCGATAAGCCCTGAGCTAAACTCTACAGGCCTGATGTCAGCAGATCACATTTTTCACGTTTTCACGTTTCTTTTTCTTAGGTTTATATTAGGTTTATTGTATATACTTAGTCTTTATTGTCTATACTGTATATATTTAGTGTATTTTTAGTCTCTACTGTACATACTTCTTAATTGTATTTTGTGTTTTTATTGATGCTGCTGTAACGTGGGAATTTCCCAGTTTGGGATCAATAAAGTAAATCTATCTATCTATCTATCTATCTATCTATCTAGGACGTAGTGATGACTGTTCTGTAGGCATTACAGCAATACTGCATTTAAGTGATACCTCCCGTGGCATCGAGCTCATTACCATCGTCACCACATTTTTATGGGTCAAAGGTCAATTTGAGATATGTGATTTTTTTTAAGCATAAAAATTTTAGCTCTCCAGAACGGAAGGTCATAAAGATACTGAACAAAGTCCAGTGTTTTCCAGTGAGACCAACTAAACCTGTTGCTTTTTTTCTGTAGTAAGAAAAAATCCTTACTGTCACAGCCCTAGTGTTGTGTGTCCCTAAATTGTCTCATCTAGCACCTGGGCCCTGCAACTGCATGAGAACAACAAACCATTGTGTTGAATAAATGTGCAGAGCAGGGACTAGGAGTGAAGAGCATTAAAACAATTCTCCTGCGTATGGGCTTTGCAAGCAGAGGTGTCAGAGCCATGTGCAGTGCTCCTGTATGCCCCCAGTTCTTGTGATGTGCTTTAAGACATTTACAATAGGCTGTAGACTGGCTCCCTTACGGGTTTTGAACTTAACGTGACTGGGTTACAGGTGAGATTCTCTGACTAAAAAGGCAAGCTAGCTCATTACTATCATTAATTTGACATTTCAATGCAGGAGTCTTGTTTGAAATGCAGCCCTCTCTTGTTTGCATCTTTGCTGCAGAGGGGGCAGGAGGCAAAGCAACAAATCTCGCCAAACAACAGATGCCACTGCATCATTAGCTATAATGAAATAGACTACTGCTGCCATTTGCTAACCCTGTGATGGGTTTATTTGCCTCTGTAGCGAGCAGGCCAATGTGAGGAAGAGAGAGGCTGTTCGAGCTGCAAACATCTGTCTCCTACTCTGCAAATTAACCAAACAGTTGCCACTTTCTTTCACTTTACTGTACTCTTTAGTTTGATTTCTACTTGGTGCATGATAAAAAGATGTACAAAACCCCTGGCTCTTAGTAACCAAAGAGATGGAATTTCTTTCTTGTAAGAAAATAAAAACTACTGGACTGAGTCCCATCTTTCTTCCAAGTCACTCTCTGCAGCATGAATTTTTATCCTCTATGTGTCCCTGTTTTTTGGGAAGTAATTTAGATAAACCTAAACCTGTTCTCATGCATATTGTGCATTTTTAAGCACCATTTTTATTACTGTGAAACACACTGCACTTCCCTGTGTATTAAGTGTATTATATAAATACAGCTTGATTTGACTTGATAACTGATGGCTGACTGATTTTCAAGTTTGGGTACATCCCTCTTTTATCTTACAAGAGCTGATGTTTGTCAGGTGTTCATGTTTAATGTCTCAATGAGTAACGAAGAGCAGCAGGCAAAAACATGTTTGTAGATAATTACTGTTCTATTAGTTTTAGTTTGATAGTTTCCTTGTTCCACATTTTTTCATAGGGATGAACAAAATATTCTCTGACATAAACATTCTGCATTTCTCTCAGACTCTTTTTAAAGTTAGAAATAATTGTTCTGTAATAATAATTCTGTGTGCACAGGATCTGGAAGTGTGATTATGATGATGTAGGAACACAGATGATTTTCAGGCTTGTTCATATAACCTAATATTGAGGAGCATTTGTGTGATGCCACTGAAATAATGCTAATACTGATACTAATGCTAATACTAATACTAATACTAATACTAATACTAATACTAATACTAATTATCATCATCATCATGAACACATTGTCTTGTTAAAGTGATCAGCAGTTGTAGGAGCGGATCTGCAGGTAAACTCGACCAGTGTTATTCAAACTTCCTCATGTTGCAGGCCCCCAAGCTGACTTTCATTTAGCCACGGACGCCCATATGAAGTGATTTAGCTCTCACAGAAATTGGCTCTGATATAACAAGATATTTTAGCTGATAAATTGTTTAACTTGAACATTGGCGAACAGATTCAAAGTGGTGAGATTAAAACATGTTAATCACTGATAAATTTTTGTTTTCTAACAATTTCTGGTGAATGAAGTAACTGAAATTAAATAATTCCTTATTTTGCTGAGGACCTCAGAAACTCCGGGGGGGTCCCCAAACCCACTTGTAAAACCACTAAACTAGATGACAAAACACCTCTGAATATAAATTTTCAAGATTTACTGCCAAAGCAAAATAGTAATGTTTACAATCTACAAAATTAAACCACAAAACTGATTCCAATCACAAAAAGTAAGTGGCACTGTACAAAGCCGGAAATGTTAAAAATCTTGTTTTACTATGGAATCTTAATTGAGTATGAGACTGAAAACTGAAAAAAAGTCAATTACTTACGCTTATTTCCATAAAAACAGAAATCCAATCCCATGCCAGTCAAAGTGCCTGGACACAACACTAAACCAAACCGATCCATCTAAAACAGCAAGTCGTCATTGCCAAAAACCAAGCAGATAAGTTGATGGAAGCAAATATCGGAAATGTCTAGGGGGAAGAGTGAGAACCGTGGAGCAGGAGCAGGAGCAGGAGCAGGAGTGCGCTTGGCCCCAGGAGCAGGGATTAGAGAGGGAGGCGTGGGTGGTAATCTGCGTGCAACAGAGGCATCATCCTCATGTCAAGTTCAACCCAGCACACAGGGCAGGACAGTCTTTCTGCCTGGGAATGGTTTAATAGCACTCTCTCTCTCTTTCAATCCCAATGCAAACCATAACTGTAATTTGTCAAGTGAAACTGTTGCTCTCATAGCACTGACATTGGTTTAATATTTAATTTTAATATTTAATTTCATTTACTGATGCTTTCAGAAATTGCTTTGATGCTGAAATAGATTGGGGTTTTGGGGAATGGCATTATCAGACAAATTGAAAATGACCAGTATTCTAATCCTCATCCTAATAGCGTCATCAACCTACTACCCTACTAACCCTAATTTTTATTATTTTATACTCTATGTTGTTGCTTCAACCCACCTCAGTTTCCCTCCTAAGTCACCACAGGTAATCTTATCTTAACCTACTCAATGTTTCTTATAGTAAATGCTTTCTGGCGGCAAACACTCAAAGTTACACTGGATACCTAGTATAACCTACTGTAAATGTTACAGTAAAAGTTGCAGGTGGTTTCAGTAATTTTAGATTTATATGATATAAGGGAATCACACTTGGAGAAAGATCAGAGCAGCTCTGGATCCTGTGAGGGCGCTGGAAGGTGTGTATGTGTGTATATGGGTGTGTGTGTGTGTGTGTGTGTGTGTGTGTGTGTGTGTGTGTGTGTGTGCATTGATCTGTAACCCACATACTGTGCAGTCAATTTATATGGTGTAATGAGCACAATAGTAGCTGCCTGATGTCTGATGTGTTAGTGCAAATGAATTTAGTGGGAAAAAAGTCCCACAAACTCATCTGTGTTAGAGTGTGGTTCTCACATAAGTTTGCTTTCTTGACTAAAAGATGCATGCAAATTATATGTAAAATTCTCGGTGCAAAACCATAAATATACAAGAGTGCAAGACCAAGATAACCAATACATTGATAACTAAACTGATCAAAACATCTTAATGCACAGCAAACCTTTCTCATGAGTCAGTTATTGAATGATGATATATCATTAGGACTTAATGCCACTGTTGTATGAAGTCCAGACACAACGGATTTATGATCATAACAAATCTGCTGCTGCCTACATACAGATTTTCTTGCTAACGCTCCTGAGGCTACAAGTACTGAAAGATATTATATTATGGTATGGACATGGGTTGGGTTAGGCCACAACACCTATCGATTTTCATTGCTATGGCAGCAGTATCGCCTGAATAGAGTGCAATTTCGTGCTGAAAACTATCCCCCTACACACACACACACACACATTGCTTGTGAATATTCTAGAGGTGACAGTTTTTTTGGGGGGGGAAACCTGTCTTGCCTCACTTTTAGCAAAACTTGGCAAAAACTCATAGGTGTTAAAAAAAAAACTCATAGGTGTTTTTACAAAAACTATTTTGGTGATAGCTCCTGAGATCCTAAAATGGTTGATTGAATATTCTATAATACATGATTTCTCAAGGTTGTAATGTAATCTAATAAAGACACAGATTCCTAACATGTATCTAAGGCTGAATGATATGCTGAAAACCCTAACCCTAACCCTGACTCAAAATTTTAGTGGGAATGATAATTTTTGTTCAAAAATGACCCTAAAGAAGACAGGCTGCTGTCTAACTGTTGCTGCATCTGCACAGGAGTGTGTGATGGCTCTCGAATTTATTAATGGCAGTTTTTGCATTTCATTTTCACTGAAAAAAAATGATGATGATGCCGGGGTTTGTACCAAACAAATACGTTTTCTTAAATCTGAGGAATATGATTTGTAGGTCAGGGCATCTCTGCAGCACCACAACACTTCATTTATAAGGGTCACACATTTACTTTTGTCACAAACTCCTTCCATTTGGATATTCCCCATGACCATATTGTATTTTCAAAAATATTTTGAGCAACTGTTCAACCCCTTCTTTAACTATTTAACTGAATGCTGTAGAACCACATCTGGAATTTCTGTGTCTGTCATACTGCAGGAGGCAGTGGGCTTCTGGGAATATCTAAACAAAGCTGTACATAACCTAATATGACAGATAAGATATTTATCTCTCAAAAGATACCAAATACATGCATCTTGGAGGGCTGTGAGTGCGATGGTCACGTGTTCATGTATTAAATTTCACCTATTCGTCCTTTGAGCGCTTTAAGTTTAAAAATGGCTTGTCTCACCTGTCATGTCACCATTTACTTGGGCTTTGTAGCGGGAACACATGGTGGTTTGCCGTGGTGCATCTTCACTGGATACTGGACTCCCCTCAGGATTGGTGTAAAATAAAAGTAGTGGCTGGAAATGTCCTCGGATACATTTAGATGCAACATCTTTCCATTTGGATCCGATCTGGAAAAAAAAACAAAAAAAAACGAGATCTAAGAGTGTGTAACACACATTAAAAAGTAGATTTCGTGCCCAAAAAAGCAACGTAATAACACAGTTCCTAACCTCCTTTACAGTAGCATCATCAAAAAACATCCATTTTGAAGATTTGGTGTGATAGGCGAAGGCTGAGTAATGTTTACTCGAAAAACAGATCATCCCCACCAGATGCAGCTCGCTCCTTTTGGCATTCTCATCGGTGACACGATTAAAAAGCTGAGAGACAACAAATTCAGATGCGTTAGTTCAACACATTTAGCTCTTTGGCAGATGATAAATCCTCTCATAAAGCAGCACAAGAATAAAAATCTAAGTATGTTTTTGATAGTCGTGAGGAGCATTGTTCTCCAATCCATTACATGTTCGCATTATTGATTGGTCTTCAGCGTCAGTTCAAGGCTGCCTCAAAGTGTTAAGTAAACATGACTGATCACTGAATGCAGTTTGTAAATTAGCTTTAAAACATGAAAACAGCAAATATAAGTTACGAAATGCCAGTAATTTTTTTAAATGAGGTATTCAAATATTCAGTTGGATATCTCAGTTTCATGTTGGAGATACATGCCTTGTCTGTTGTCTGGAGTCACAAACTTACAGGCAGCGAAATATACTGACCTTACAGTTGTTTGGAGAGATTTCAAGTGAGTCTAAAGAGTCATGTCAGTTCTTACCCCAGACAGGTTCAAATGTGGTGCAAGTGACCTAATGACATCATCGGTTAGATCAGACTGTTCCGCATCCCATACAAATCCAATAGTGACAATCTCTGGACAGTTCATGAGCACACGGCGGATCTTGATGCTCTGACCACAGTTACTCTGCAAAACATGCAAATAAACATGCACAAAAAAACGATTACTATCAAGGTTCATCAGCAGTGGCTTTAAAAGCCAAAAACATCACAAATTGCAAAGTGTAATTAAAAATTACATAAACATTCTCCAGTGCACAGTTTGTAAAGTTGTGGCTTGAAAGTCCTTAAACACACACACACACACACTGCATTATCTGACCAGAAAGCTCAGTGTCACAAAATCAATATAGTGGCTTATGATTTGTGGAAGAATAAAGGGTTAAGGGAACAGAGTGCTTAGCTCCACCAATCCGACGCACACTGAAATGGTAGACAGCAGCAGCCAATACAGATGAGAGAGAAATCGTGGATAAGCCCTATTGCTATTTATATCCTAACACTAGTCTGGCACCCTCTCCTTCCGGCCGCTTCAAGTGCAATGTCACGGCAGAGAGCACAGAGAGTCAGTGCACTCTGCACGTTTGGAATCCAGTTTGCCATGCTAACTGTTAATCAACATTCCTCATTAGTTCAATGCAAACAGATGTTTGAGACACATTAGAAAGACACCAGTACGTACTGAACCATTACTTTGTAAAGTTGTGATTTTCTGCAATGTCTTTTAGAACAACTTCAGAGCACAGCAAGCAATGACCATGAGCCACATACCGGGCAGCTTCGGAGGTCACCTGTGTTGTTTGCTGCCTGCAGCAATTCTCCAAACATGTCTGATCTCAGACGCTCATTCTTCCCCATGATGCGGTCGACCTGTTGGCTGTGGCATAAAGAAAAAGAGTGCTGGATGGTTGGGATTTTCTTGAAATGAAAAAATCATTCGAAATATCATTTTTATTTGTCAGGTAGATGCCATATCAGCAAACGTTATGTATTTATTTAATGAACTACATGGATTAATAATTACACAGGAAGACTTCCTCAAAAACAAGAATCACTAATGATATATTTGATCAGAATGTATAATCATATAATCAACATATAATCGAATATTGCAATTTTACATTCCAGCCTTAAATATCAGAATTATACAATCTAGTGATGTTTACAATGATAAGAAATACCTAAAACATTTAATTAAATATATATAAATATTTATAACATGTAATTTTGATCCCTCATCATTTAACTTAATCTCTGTTATGAAACCTGCAATATGAAATCAAGTGCTCCTTTTTTACACTCCTTAGCTCTTCACAGTGAGCACTGAGCACCGCTCACACGGCCGCTGTGTGAGCGGTGTGCAAGTTATTCTTACTGGTTCACCTCACAATTTCAGACGACTAAAGGTTTCATACAGAAAGTGAGCTGAGCGGGCTTCTACTCACGCTGCACAAAAAGATTAGCAGCCTCATGTTTGAGTTTCACATAACAAAAAGCCAGACCATTACCTACCATCTTCAGTCCAAGGTTTGGCCAATAACACTGACAGACCCACTGATTACAGCTATGGTTTTAAACAAGTGCAAAGTTGTACAAAATGTGATTTTGTTTTTTGTTGGACCTCAAAGTGATTTAAGTGGATTAAATCACCTGAGCTACCATCACAACATCCAGTCTAGTGTCTCCCTAACCAGAGGTTTCCGTAGGAATGGTATCATCCTTAAGGTTAAGTGTAGGACCATCAATGTGTGACAAAGAACTACTTTAAGGTTGAAAACCTTTAACTACGGCTGCTCAGGGACCAGAGCGTTGATTTAAGATGCTAAAATAAATAATACTTTAAATTTTGTCGCCACTAGCATTGAGTATAGTAATCACTGTTATTGTATATTTGTGAGCATATATATAATATTTAGCAAAATCAGGATTAGCAATTGAGCCGTATCTACACAATCTCATTTTTGTGTCCCATTTTTAACCTGTTGTAAATGGGTGTACTCACCATAAAGCAGTGGTTGAAACATAGTGCACCAATTCTGTGAATGGGTGGGGGTCTGAGGATGCACCACAGCAGCGACACACGAACTGAAACAAAGGACATGAACATGAGTTTTCATATTGTTGTAACATTTTAACACTCACCAAAGGACTTTTTTTCAGATTTTATTTTGGGGACCCAGCCCTGACAAGTGGCACACTCTACTGGGGCGCATGCCACATGACATTTATACATTTTACTGATGACTCATAACTACTGGACATTAAGAACTTATTGCAAGGTTAGAATTCATCTCTAAAAACCGTAAGAAGGAGCTACTTTCTCCTATTGCTCTTGTGTAAATTGTTCAACAAGTGTTACGAAAAAAAGGTATTTTGGGTTATTTTCCCATATCATTCACCAGACAAAATGACAAATTGCTTTAAAACTCCTTTTACCTGCTCATACAGCATCATTGCAAACTTCTGATGGGTAATGCAGGATTTGGATGAGCAAGCATCAGATGCGGTGTCTGAGACTATGTGTAAATGAATACGCTCCAAGATGTTCTCCTAGTACATAAGAAATGAGAAGCAGTTACAATGACAGAACTGAATGCACACTACTACACATGGCACAGTAAATGTAAATTAAATGTATCCAGAATTACAAAAACAATCTTAATGCCTCATGTCCTTTACTGTCAATCACTTAAACTCTATTGGTGATGGTGATGCTGTTGCTGAAGAACTCTTTTATTTTTAACATGTCCACTTTCATAAACATTATTAAATTACAAATTAACAACATAGATAACATACAGTAAGAACTTATAAGAAAGAATATATACTCATGCAGAAGGTATTTTTAAATGCACTTTTGGGCTGCACTGGTGATGAAGGGAACAAATTAAACAATTAAACAAATAAAGTTTAAAATTGAAGATGTGTTATTTATTCCAAAGTAAAAGTACAGTCAGATCTGAAAAGCCTGCTTTACACCTTCACTCACGTGCAGTAACTAAGACTGGAAGTATTTTGTTCGTGACCTCTAGGTTCTTTCCTACAGGTCGATCGTAACACTAATCATTAACTTGAATATTCACTTAAAAACAAAAACTGCAGCCCCATAAATGAAGCCAGTGTGTCGACGTACAAAGCACTCAGCAGCGTCATCCATCAGGCCGAGCTGGAAACGTTGCTCATCCTTAAAAGTTTCAGCGAGGGCATTACGCAAGCTGTCAGAGGGCAGCACACGTTCCCTGCTCTGTTGAAACTGGCTGAAAATGCTCTGAAAACAAACAAAAAAAAAAAATCACCTTTAGTTGAATACGATACACAAAACCGCAAATGATTAGAGAGAAGAGAAAACAATCAGTGACTGAGCATAAAAACAAATCTGCTTATCCCTTTTTTTTTTTGCTTCACTGAATAATACTCATGACCACTTTCTCTGCCCCGTATTACATCATCAAAACATAATCCTTTGCATCACCAGTAAGATCACAAAGACACGGCCGACTGAAGTTTGAAATCTTCAGCAATACTAATGGAAACACATTTATGACAGGTTTAACTTCATGTGCAGTCGGGTGAGTGGATACAAACCTTCAAAGCACAGAAAATGCAAGCATCACCGAGACAAAAGTGACCTGAGAGCTGCCTCAAACTTCTCCTGAAAATGTCCAACTGCCAAAGCACCTGGGAACGTTGACAGACAGAATATTAATTTTCATCGTGACTCATAATATCCCATAACATTTTTGTTTATGGATTTCAGGAGCTTTGATGAAATCTCCACGACTGAATTACTTTCTAAAAAATACAGCGGCAAAGAGGAGTTATTTATGTGGTAAGAAATGTGACGTATTTGATGCTGAAGGTCTCCAATGGGATTTTTATTTGTTTGTTCATTTATTTATTTATTTTGATCTGACTATTGACTCTGTATGGAGGCGTATTAGGGCCATGATGAAAAACAAACCAACAAAGAAACTTCTAATTCTTCTTCTTCTTCCAAGTCTGTGTGCTTATTATGATTCTATGCACATAACTTAA